>JAUPMG010256617.1:0-21137 GCA_031762675.1 Pachysandra terminalis | reverse complement strand
GAAACCTTGGAAAAAACGAAAAACCTTTTTTCCTAAACTAAAATATATTCCCCAAAAGAAACAAAATATAATTACACAAAACAAGTGTAAAAAATGTTTTATTTGTAATAATGAAAAGTCAAAACCCTTGACTGCTTTTAGTACTCCAAAAGGTAATTACCAATGGCGAGTAATGCCTTTCGAACTCAATACTACACCTCCAATCTTTCAAAGATAGATGGATAAAGTCTTTAAAGATCTTAAAGATTTTTGTGTAGTAAACATAGATGATAGTCCTGTGTTTTCCAAATCCATGGAAGAACGTAAACATCATCTACAAATCATCTGTGAAAAATTCCAAAAGAATGGAATCATTCTTTCACCAACCAAAATTGATATTGAAAAAGGTTCAATTGATTTTTTGGGTATAGTTTTAAACAAAACAGGAATAAAACTACAAGATCATATCATTTCAAAATTATACGATGTTCCTGAAGACCTTACAAGTAAAAAACAATTACAAAGTCTTCTTGGACATCGGCAAGTTTGCTCCTCCTGTATCCTACTATTCAAATAGTGACAGTGTGTGCTCCGTGGACATATGTAAGTTAGTGTCGAACTACGTAATTCTCTGTGTTCTTGTGTGTGTGTGTATCTATATTTTTGCATGAAGATTCCCAAACAACTGGTATCAGAGCAAGGTTCAGTTCATGCATATTCGGACACTGTCGTTTCACAGAGTTGTTCAAATCCATCAATTGATCACACCACTGTGAAGAGATTGAAGAGACGAACACGTCGCAGAAAACTTCAGCTCAAAATTCCACCAAACGCGCCCTGACGTGCCACCTGAAGATTTTCAGTTGACTCGCCAAGTCAAAGCTAAGTTTAGTCGAGTCAAAGCCAAGTTGAACCGAGTCAGAGCGGAGTTGGGCCAATTCAGAGTCGAGTCAGAGCCGTTGACCAAGCCGAAGCCTTGAGTTGTCCAAGCGCTGAGTCAGCGCCACGTCAGCAAAAGAGTGCCACATGTTTGACGCATGTCTGAGTGTCTGGCTGACACGTGTCCTTTGACTGAAGTTTCAAAAAATTATTTTTTGGTCCCTAACTTTTCTGATTCTTGCTGAAGAGGGGGCTTTTGCTACAAACTTGAGTGAGAGCAATGGCATCAGAAAAAGATGTATCCAAAATTGATAAATTTGACGGTACAAATTTTGGATTTTAGAAAATGCAGATAGAAGACCACTTGTTTAAAAAGGATCTATAGACATTGGGAAAAAAACAGAAAACGATATTCCGAGTGGTAGTTGCTTGACAGGAAAGCACTCGGCACAGTGAGTTATCATTGGCAAAATCTGTTGCCTTCAACATCAAGAACAATTTCACGGCAAATCCAACATCTTCTCGATAGATTGATCTGCTCTATCCCAGCGGCGTTTGTGACTTCTCTGGCGAGCAGCCGGAGGCCGAATATTTTTGGTATGCTAGGGCTCTAGTTGGTTTATCTGATTAGGTAGTGTTCTTGGTTGATCTGAGGTTGCTGATCGGTTACGGTGGATTTTAGGACATTCTAGGTTTTTCAGATCCATCTGGATTGTTCTGTTCTTGAGTCTAGGAAATACTATAGCTTGTGTGGTTGGGATCTGGTGATGGTTACGATGGAAGGAGGATCTGGCTGTGTTGGGAGGATTGCTGGAAGATCTCCAGCCAAGGAAGGAAGGTCTCTAATGACGGAGAAGAATTCTCCGGTTGATTCTCGGACTGGTATTCATGGTTTGAACCTTGGTGCTGGGTTGATGGGATCTGGAGATTCGGGTCGGGTACAAGAAAGTAGTTTGTCGGGTTCCCACGCGAAAGAGATTTCTTTGAAGAATATACTTGGTGGAGGAAATATGGGAATTGGGTTGGGATCTGAGGTTGTAGGGCCTCACTTGAATGGTGAAGATACCCTTGTCAGGTGTGAGGAGCAGAAGGTATTGCTGGAGGTAAAGACGCCATCGACATTATAGTGTGGAGATGTGAGTAAGGAATGGAGACAATTGTTTCTGAAAGTGGGGAAAGATAGAGAGAAATTGCAGTATTTTCCTCCAGCAGATGTCGATGGTGTATTGATTGTAGAGCCTCCAGTGAATGTGATTGAGATTGGGGAGGCTCGTTGGGCTGGTTGTGTTGTTGGAAATTTTATTGATAGGAAATTACCATTTTCAATGGTGAGGACTTTGGCTGGAAAGATATGCGGCAGAAAAGGCTCAGTGGAGGTTACTGGGTTGGATAATGGCCACTATCTATTTAGGTTTGGGTCTGTGGAGATGAAAGATGCTATTCTTGATGAAGGACCGTGGTATATGGCAGGGAAGCTGTTGATTTTAAGGGAATGGACTCCAATGATGAACTTTTCTTCTACTGAGGTTAAGACTTTTCCTATATGGGTTAAGTTCTTTAATGTTCCTCTGGAAATGTGGACTGGGGAGGGGCTAAGCTAAATTGCGAGTAGAATGGGGAAACCTTTGTTTATGGATAAATCTACTGAATTAGGTACTAGACTCAGTTTTACAAGAGTATGTGTGGAGGTAGAAGCTTCAATGGATCTTCCTAATGTGGTGCTAATTAGGAAGACTTGGTCAAAGGAATTGGTAGAAGTGGGTGTAGAGATATCGTGGAAGCTGAGCAGATGTTCTTTGTGTAAAAGTTTTGGACATAATTCTAAAGCTTGTGTGAAGGTACCAAAGATGTGGATCCCCACTGGTGGAATTTTGAATGAGTCTGGGAGTGCTGCAGAGGTGGTCAAGTTAGAGGTGTGGAGGATAAGAATGTATCTGAAGAGGGAGAGGAGGGGTTTACTAAAGTAGGACGGGTTAGTGAGGGTAGGGGTGCTATAGTGAAAGCTAAGAGTGGTGGATCTGGGATAAGATCTCCTAGAAGTCGTGGTATAGAGGAGGTGGTTTCTGAGAATAAGTTTGCGTGTCTTGGTAATGAGGAGATGGCAGGACAAGAATGCTTGGATGCTCTAGGAATTGAGATTGTGAAAGAGGGAATGGAGGAACTGGGAGGTAAAGAGACTGGTTCTACTGAGAAAGTTGTGAAACTGAAGGGGGTCGGAGGGGCATTGATAGGGAAGGAGAAGGGCTTGACAAGGGGACTTGAAGTCACTGATAACAAAGAGAAGAAGATGGGAAAGAAAAGAAAAAGAAGAAAAACAGGGGAGATGTGGAGGATATTGGGGAGATGCCTAAGGGAAATGTAGTTGTTGCTACTAGAAGCTCTTTGAAAAATTAACAAATTGATTGCATAGGCTGTGTGGAATGTGAGAGGTTTGAATGACCATCTCAAACAAAGAGAAGTGAAGGAGCTGGTATGTACAAATAAATTGAGTTTCTTTTGTTTGGTAGAAACAAAGGTTAAAAGGGTTAATTCTTTGGGGATATTGAACAGTATTGTTCCTGGATGGAAGTGGCATTGCAATTATGATAGCTTTATTAATGGGAGAATCTGGGTTGTATGGAATCCGAATGAGGTAGATATACAGGTTTTGATGACTAATGAGCAGGTAATACATACTGAAGTGTGCTTGATGTCATCCATGGAAAAGTTCTTTGCTTCATTTGTTTATAAGAGCAATGATGTGGTGGAGAGGAGGAGATTGTGGATGAGTTTGAGGTCTGTGATTACTACCAGTGCCTGGGTTATTATTGGGGATTTTAATGTTGTAAGACAACCTAAGGAGAAAATGGGTGGAAGGGCTATAAATTGGGGTGATGTGCATGAATTCAATGATATTATAGATGAGATTGGTGTGATTGAGATTAGGAGTAAAGGCTATTTTTTACATGGTCTAATAGATCACAAGGAAGTGAATGTATTATGACTAGGCTAGATAGGGTCTAGTCAATTTGGAATGTTGTAATAAGTTCTCAGCTGCGGAGGTTAATTTTTTGGGACCTGGTATATTTGATCATTCTCCGGCTTTGGTAAACATGTATAAGGACGAACCTAAAAGAAATGTCCCTTTCAAGTTTTTTAATTTCTGGATGAATCAGCAAGGGTTTAGTGAAATAGTATAGCAGGCTCGGTCTGAACAATGGAGAGGAACTCCCTTGTTTATACTTACATCTAAATTGAAAAGGTGTAAGCAACTTCTCAAAGGATGGAGTAAGGGTAATTTTTCTGAATTGGAAAAAAGAAGAGAGGCTACGAAAAGGGAGCTGCTTCTGGTGCAAGGAGAATTGATGAAGGAACAAGGTAATGTTCAGCTGATAAGTAAGGAAAAATTGCTGATTAGAAAGTTTAGAGAGTTGAGTGGAATGATAGAAGCTCAAGTTAAACAGAAATCTAGAATTCAGTGGTTAAAAGAGGGAGATGGCAACTTCAGATTTTTCTTTAATTCTATGGTTAAACATAGAACTACGAATAAGATTATGAGTATGCCTGATTCTGATGGGTATATTCATACTGATAAGAACAAGATTGTTGAACTGTTTGTGGCACATTATCAAGATTCTATTGGGAAAGTGCAGTCGATTGTTAGACCTGAGGATTGGGATTATACTCTTGGCAATGGGATTACTGAGGAGCAAGGTATGACTATTTGTTCTGAAGCTACTTATGAGGAGATTAAAGAGTGTGTGTTCTCTTTTCCTGATGAAAAGGCTCCTGGACCTGATGGGTTTATAGCCTTGTTTTTTAAAAGAACTTGGGATATTGTTGGGGGTGATTTTGTGAGAGCTATTGTGGATTTTTTTTCAGACTGGGAGGATGCTGAAACAGATTAATCATACTATTCTTACTCTTGTTCCTAAGGTTAAGGTTGTATTTGGGGCAAATGATTTTAGACCCCTTGCATGTTGTAATGTTGTGTACAAGTGCATTTCAAAAATTTTGGCTAACAGAATGAAACCTGTTTTGAGTTCTCTTATTGGAAAGTATCAATCGGCTTTTGTTCCTGGAAGAAGGATAACTGACAATATTAGTTTGGTACATGAGATGATGCATGACTATCACAAGAACAAAGGGCAACCGAGATGTGCAATGAAGGTGGATATCAAGAGTGCTTATGACTAAGTCAGTTGGGAGTTCATATATGATATGTTGGTGAAGTGGGGTTCTCCTAGTAAGATGGTTAGGTGGATCATGACTTGTCTTATCACTACTTCCTTTTCCTTATCTATTAATGGAGGATTGGAGGGTTTCTTTCTAGGAAAGAGAGGGATTAGACAAGGGGATCCTATCTCCCCTTATATTTTTTCAATGGTAATGGAGGTACTCTCAAGAGAGATTAAGAAATGCACTGAGGAACATGGGTTTTTGTTTCATCCTAGATGCAAGAGTGAAGATAGTACTCATGCTTGCTTTGCGTATGACTTGTTTGTATTCTGTCAAGGTCATTTGGGATTCTTGAATAGTATAGGTAATGCATTAAAATGGTTTCAGATGGCTATTGGTTTGGAGATTAATAAGAGAAAAAGTAGGTTGTATAGGACTGGATTGAATGAGGAGGAGAAGTGTTATATTATTTCGTGTTTGCAGATTCCAGAGGGGATGCTTCCAGTGAAGTACTTGGGTGTGCCTCTTATAACGCAAAGACTGAAGATTAAAGACTGTTGGGACATTATGGATAGGATTAAGAAGAGAATTTCTAGCTGGGAGGGGAGAATTTTGTCATATGCTGGAAGGATACACCTTATAAGAAGTGTTCTTTGGGGTATAACTACATATTGGATGTCAACGTTTATTCTTACTAAGAAAGTGGTGAATAGCATAAATAAAATGTGTGCTGATTTCTTGTGGGCTGAAGAAGTTAGGAGCCATAAACCTCATTTGGTGGAGTGGGATAAGGTGTGTTCCCCAAAGAAGGAAGATGGATTAGGATTGTATAATCTGATCCAATGGAACCAAGCTGCTACTATGAGGTTTATATGGCTTATAATAACTGAGAATCAAGGATTATGGACAAAGTGGGTTAGATGTAATATTATAAAGGATAAAAATTTATGGATTATGAAATGTCCAGTAAGTTGTTCATGGTTAAGGAGAAAGGTTCTTGGTCTTCGGCAAAGGGCTAGAAATATGGTTGGGTATAAGATTGCTAATGGTTGTAACACCTCTTTCTGGTGGGATGGGTGGCACCCTCGTGGTCCTCTTCATTGTTTGGTGTCTTAGAGAACAATTTATCTGAAGGACTAAATAGATTTGATTTGGTAAGTTCTATCATTGATAATGGAAAATGGAACTACCCAATATGTGAGTTCTCCAATTCTAGGAGAGGTGTGGAGCAAATTGGAACAAGTTCCATTGTATACTAGTAGGAGAGAGGATAGGATTATATGGAAACCAAATAAAAAACGGTTTGTTCAATATCAGAGATACCTGTGCTGAGTTGAGAGACAATTCTTATATGGTTAGTTGGAGATGACTTGTGTGGTTCAAAGGGCACATTGCAAAACACACTTTCATTGGGTGGGTTGATATTAATGAGATTAGGCTCCAAAGATTTGGTATTATTGGTGATGCTAATGTGTGTTTTGTAGACAGGTCAGTGATTCTCATGATCATATTTTTTTTGATTGTCCTTACTCATGGCAGGTGTGGGTTGCTGCTATGAGTAAGTGCAAGTTGATTTGTCAAAGAAGAAATTGGCAGGAGCAGATTGGATGGCTGGTTAGTAAGTGTGGTGGTAATAGATTTGTTGCCTTGGTGAGGAAGTTGTGTTTTGGGGCTGTTGTTTATCATTTATGAAAAGAGTGGAATGCAAGGATCTTTAGAAATGAATATAGGGATGAATGCTATGTCTTGGATAAAATAAGGAGGGATGTGGCAGATAAAATTTCCTATTATCTGAACAGGTGATTGATTGTGAGAAAAATAGAGAAATATGTAATGACTGGCAAATTAAAGCTTCTTTTTGTGGAATAAAGGTTGCTATTGCTAGATGGATATCTCCCCTGATCGATGGTACAGAATAAACACAGATGGGGCCATGAATTCCTTAAGAGGAGGGTCTGGAGGGGTGATCAGATCTCAGAATGGTGTTTGTGTTGGGGCTTTTGCAGTTGCTCGAATGCCAAGATCAGTGTTGTATCATGAGTTAGAAGCTGTGTTGTTGGGGGTGGAGATGACAATGGACTTAAATCTGAGAAATATTGTGATAACTACTGATTCTGATTGTGCTCAACATATTCTAAATTCCAATAATGAATGACCTTGGAATGTCAGTTTCCTTGTGATGAAGATTAGGGAGAGGATGAGGAGATGTGTGAATTGTACAGTGGAACATCTATTCAGAGAAGCCAATGCTGCTGCTGATTTAATGGCATCTTATTCAGAGCAAATGGATAGTATCTGCAAATTTGAATTTGGAAACTTGCCTTTAAGTCTTCAGGAGGTTCTTGTGGATGATCTAAGGGGAGTTCCTCGGATTAGGAGGCTGAATTGAATTTAGAGTATGAATTGGACTATTGGGGAATGGATAGAAGAAGAGAGAGAGAATTGGTTTGAGGTGTACTATTAGCTATGTGTTGGTAGTTGATGGTGGAAGGAGGATGCTGATATGCTTTCTGAGATACTTGACAATATTGTACTGAGATACCCTGTTCAGAAACAAGATATGTCAGTACCTTAATTGAGCTATTACTATGGTGGTTATGTTATATTGAATTTGGAATGCTATTTAGCTGGTGTTGCTGCCCAGATAGGTGTTGTTTAGTGTTGTTTAGCCTAATGTTGGTGTGAGTGTTTGATTGGTGGTGTAGAGATGAGATTGCTGGACTTATCAGTATCTTAACTGTGATGCTTCTATGGTGGTTCTTCAGAAGATGCTGCCCAGAAGTTATAATTGGTGCTGTTTGGACGGTTGTACAAGATTATTTTGACACTAACTTGCCTGTGGTAGTTGGTGTTCCGCTGATATGGTGGAGGTTGTGGTTTCCTACTGGTGTACGGATGATGGGGTTTTTGTACAAGTAGATGTGATAGGGAAGTGGCTCTTGATGGGTGTTGTTGCAGTTGATATACACTGGTTGTGGTGTTTCTGTTGAATTTCTGAGGGTTCTACTAGATGACCAAACATGATGAATGATTCATATGTAGAGTGTTTGGATGTGTGTTAGATTACAAATTAGATGGTTGAACACTTTGATTTGATTTGGTGTGCTATGTATGCATGTAAGGTGTGGTTAAATGTATTATATTTGGTGATGAAATAAAGTATTACTTACCTTTTCAGAAAAAAAAAAAAGAATGAGAAGACAACAGCGTCTCTAATGGCTGCCATTTCCAGTATGTATGAACAGCCATCTGCAGCAAACAAGGTATATTTGATCAAAAAGTTATTTAATTTGAAAATAGCTGAAGGTGGAAGCTTTAGACAACACCTCAATGATTTCAACGAAGTAACAGATCGATTGACGTCAGTTGAAATCACCTTCACTAATGAGGTCCGAGCCCTGTTAATTCTTGGACAGCTACCCGAGAGTTGGAGGGGCACAGTTACTACGATCAATGGCTTCGTAGGAAAATCAAAGTTGAAATTCGACGATGTTGCAAGTATGATTTTAATGGAGGATATCATGATGCAGTCATATGGGGCTTCCCCTTCAGTATCCGCCTTAAATGTTGAAAGCAGAGGAATGGCCATGGTAGATCAAACAACCGTGACGAATCCAGGACTAGAAGATCAAAGTTTAGAAATCCCAATACTTCCCAAAACTCAAAGACTATAGAATGCTGGAACTGTGGCAAGACCGGGCACTACAGAAATCAATGAGAAGTCCCAAAGAAAGAACCAGAAGAATCAGAAGCAAATGTTGCTTCCACCTCAGAAGTTGATGATGCTCTGATTTGCTCTTTGGAGAGAAAGAATGAGTCTTGGGTGTTAGACTCTGGAGCATCATTTCATGCTACTTCACAGAAAGAACTCCTTGAGAGGTATGTACCCGGTAACCTTGGTAAAGTTTATCTTGGTGATGACCAGCCTTGTGATATAGCAGGAAAAGGAGATGTACAGATTAAGTTGAACGGGTCAGTTTGGAAGCTGAAGGATATTAGACATATTCCAGACCTAAGAAAGAACTTAATCTCAGTAGGGCAGTTGGCAAGTGAACGTTTCACTACAACCTTCAAAGGCGATAATTGGATGATTTCTAAAGGTGCAATGACAATTGCAAGAGGCAAAAAGAGTGGTACACTCTACATTACAGCAAATGTTTGATGTTCAATTGCATTGCTGCAGGAAATAAAGATGCCAACCTATGGCACCAAATACTGGGCCATATGAGTGAAAAAAGAACTCAAGGTGATGCACTCGAAGGGAAAGCTACTAGGTCTAAAGTCAGTTGGGATAGATCAGTGCGAAGATCGTATCCTAGACAAACAGAAGAGAGTCAGCTTTCAGACGAGTGGCCGAACCCCAAAGCAGGAAATACTTGAGCTTGTTCACTCCGATGTGTGGAGCCCGGCAACCATCTCATCCATTGGCAGAAAGTCCTACTTCGTGACTTTCATCTACGACCATTCTCGAAAGGTATGGGTTTATGTTTTGAAACATAAATCTGAAGTGTTTAATGTGTTCAGGAGATGGAAAGCCATGGTAGAAAATGAGACAAACTTGAAGATTAAGAAGCTGAGAACCGATATGGAGGAGAATATGAGGACACTGAATTCAAGAAGTTTGTTATGAGCACGACATCAGAATAGAGAGAACCGTGCCAGGTACACCTCAACACAATGATGTTGCTGAGCGTATGAACCGAACTTTGACTGAGAGAGCCAGAAGCATGCGGATGCAGTCAGCCTTACCAAAGCAGTTCTGGGCAGAAGCAGTCAATACAATGGCTTACTTGATCAATAGAGGTCTCTTAAGACCATTGGAGCACAAAATAGCATAAGAGGTATGGAGCAGAAAAGAAGTAAAACTTTCATACTGAAAGTTTTTGGTTGTGTTGCATATGTACACATCAGTGATCATGGTAGATACAAGCTTGATCCCAAATCCCAGAAATGCACCTTCCTCGGCTATGGCGAGGATGAGTTTGGTTACCGAATTTGGGATGATGAAAATAAGAAGGTGATCCGGAGTAAAGACGTGATCTTCAATGAAAGAGTGTTGTACAAGGATAGGCATACAGTAGACCCCAGTGACTCAGCACAGAGTGACCCAGTGTATGTAAAGGTGGACGATGTCCCAGATAGTCATGTGACACAACAAACTATTGAGGACCCTTAGCCAGAGGAACTTGTTGCGCAGAGTAGTATCTAACATATTGATGCACCGCAACCCTCTACTCCTGCTCTTGAACTTAGGAGGTCTTCTCGGCCTCATGTACCTAACAGGAAGTACATGAATTTTTTGTTGCTGACTGATGGAGGTAAGCCTGAATGCTATGATGTGGCATGTCAGGCAGGAGATGCTATCAAGTGGGAGCTTGCTATGAAAGATGAGATGAAGTCCCTCATCTCCAACAAGACATGGGAGCTTGCTAAGTTGCCCATAGGGTACCATGTGAAGGAGGAACACGATGGTTACAAGAGGTACAAGGCTCGTTTAGTAGTCAAAGGGTTTCAGCAGAAAGAAGGCATTGACTACACTAACATTTTTGCACCAGTTGTGAAGCTTAACACTATCAGATTAGTGTTGAGTATTGTTGCAATAGAGGATCTGCATCTTGAGCAGTTAGATGTGAAAACTTCTTTCCTCCACAGTGACCTAGAAGATGAGATATATATGCAGCAGCCCGAAGGATTCTCAAAGAAAGGTAAAGAGAATTTTGTTTGCAGGTTGAAAAGGAGCTTGTATGGTCTGAAACAAGCCCCTAGGCAATGGTACATGAAATTTGATAGTTTCATGCAAAGGCAAGGATACCAAAAGTGCAATGCTAACCACTGCTGCTACTTCAAGAGGTACAAGTCCAGTTACATTATTTTGTTGCTTTATGTTGATGACATGTTAGTGGCAGGATCTGACATGAACGAAATCAGAAGACTGAAGTAACAATTGTCAATGGAGTTTGACATGAAGGACTTAGGACCAGCAAAACATATTCTTGGTATGCGGATTACCAGAGACAAGCAACCGGGAACTTTGCAGCTGTCTCAATCTGAGTATATCAGTCGTGTTCTACAAAGGTTCAACATGAGTAACGCCAAGGCAGTCAGCACACCCTTATCCAGTCACTTCCTCCTATCCAAGGACCAGTTTCCCCAATCAAATGAAGAGAGGAACTTCATGGCTAAGTTCCTTATGCCTCAGCCATTGGAAGTCTTATGTATGCCATGGTCTGCACAAGACCAGACAATAGCCATGCAGTGGGAGTTGTCAACAGGTTTATGACAAATCCAGGAAAAACTCATTGGGAAGCAGTGAAGTGGATCTTGAGATATCTACGAGGAACTACTGATAAGTGCTTGCACTTTGGAAAAGGAGATTTGAAAGTCCAAGGATATGTAGATGCAGACTTTGCAGGTGAAGTTGATCATAGAAGGAGCACCACTGGTTATGTCTTCACAGTTGGCAACACAGCTGTTAATTGGATCTCACAGATACAGAAGATTGTTGCGCTATCCACTACAGAGGCAGAATATGTTGCCGTGACAGAGGCCAATAAAGAGATGATATGGTTACAAGGTTTGTTTACAGAATTGGGATTCAGACAGATGGAAAATGTTTTTCACAGCAATAGTCAGAGTGCGATACACCTAGTTAAGAATTATGCATTTCATTCTAGGACCAAGCACATTGGACTTCGTTATCACTTCGTCAAATCTCTCTTGGATAATGGGGTGTTAACACTTGTGAAGATCCATGGTAGCAAGACTCCAGCTGATATGTTGACAAAGGCGGTCACCATTGAGAAACTGAAGCTATGTTCAGCTTCAGTTGGTCTTCTAGCCTGAAGACAGTTCTGAGCACACGACTTTTCACTAATCACTATTGGTTCTGTCTCCAAGTGAGAGATTGTTGCAGTTAGTGGAGACAGCTTTCTCTTGGGGAAACAAAGAGCCTGTTTGGGGAGACAATTAGGTGGAAGAATCTGGACATATTCTTTTCATCTTCTTCTATATAAATTGTGTAGTGTTCTTTGCAATTTGTAGAGTTGTAGAAAGTAGAAAAAGAATAAGAGCAAAAGAGTGAGTTGTAGTGAGAGAATTGAGTGAACAGATTACAAATTTTGTAATCAGAGTTTTGCTCCTTCTATATCCTACTATTCAAATAGTGAAAGTGTGTGTGCTCCATGGACGTAGGCAAGTTTGTGCCAAACCACGTAATTCTTTGTGTTCTTGTGTGTTTTTCTATATTTTTGCACGAAGATTCCCAAAAAATTCATGTATATATATCCCTTGGAAACTAATGCTAATAATTAATTACCAAAACTAATTAGGAAACTCCCAAAATAGGGGTACCCTATGGCCTACATCCTCAAAATAATTGAGACAAAATTCCAAAATCTCCACCTTGGCTCAAATTCAATCAAGCTGCTGAAAAACTATGCACCATCATCTTCACCTCACCCCATAGAGTGTCTAATGAATCATGCCATGCATTGATCTAAGTCTAAACTAGGCTTGTAAAGAGACTTTTTCTGGGATAGAGGAGACAACTTGGGTCATAAGTATCATTTATTAAGGTGGTCTCGGGTATGTAAAAATTGGAAGGCGGGTTGGGAATAAGGGGATTAACGAGATTCAACATTGCTCTTTTGGGGAAATGGTTTTGGAGATTCAAAAAGGATGAGGGAAGCTTACGAAGAAGGGTTATGCAGAAAAATATGGGGTCTCTGGGGATGGCTGGTCTTCAAAAAGTTATTTGGAAACCCTTTGTAATTTAGTTACTTGTAAATTAGCCTATTTGGCATTATAGATAAATATACATACACTTTACTGATAAAAAAAATCTAAGCTAGGCTTGAATATATACGTCAAAACTATACCAACTTCCTCACTAGTTGAAACATATTCAAAAACTTTGGGAGAGACCATCCTAGTCCTTACACCAAACAGAAAACTAACTTTGGTGATCTCTGTCGGAGCTTGCCATCTCACATGACCCATATACACCCGCCACAATCATATTGTGTCACAATCGGGATGCCTAACCGTCTTCCTGACTACTTCATTTATAACCATGTTCCTACATAACACATAAAATTCTTTGTCTTCTTTGTGCTTGTAAATAGCTACCTTCAAAACTTTCATAACTCTGCTATGAGCCATATTCCTGGTGTTGGGATTAGATCAATCGAACACGCGTAGATCAAACTAATAGACTCTCAAGAGTTTTCAGATTTTGGGATTCAATGAATCATGAGAACAAGCAAAGCAAATAGAATGAAAGACAAAAAATAAAGAGGAGAAGAAGAACACACAATTTAACGTGGTTCGGTGATCTTGCCTACGTCCATAGAGCGCACCAAAAATTCACTATATTCTTGAAGTTTTACAGTCTGAGAGAATCCTTATAAAAGCCTAAATCTAAAAGTGAAAACTACATATTTATAATAGGACTTGACGGGCCGAGTATAAAAAATTGACCCGGGTCGGGGGCGTTGCCCCCGAACCCTCTCAAGCTGACAGTGACCCGCCATAAGGGCGCTACCCCTGAGCCCCCGCGAGCTGATCGCACAACTCGACCTGCGGTTCGTACCGTATACAATGACATAGAGGAAAATAATATCCAACTCGGGATCCGCAAACCCAACACCTGCACCATTTGGAATCTTAAGTATCTGTAGATATGAAAAATGGTAAGAGCAGATAGCCCAATAATAGACCGCCATGTCAGAACTATGACCGACACGTAGCAAGATCCCCATTGATACCCATGGGTATAACCCTCGAGAACTTCTTAAGGAAGAACCCTGATCGGTTCGAGGAACCGGTTCAAGGAATGTACAACCGAGACATAGATATAGGGAGAAGGTATTGTGCTACCATGATGCCCTTTATTACATAAATCACGGGATGATCAACATCGTTACAATGAATATACAATGATGCTGATATCAACAGGTACTCCACGGCGGGATGCCAGACCCCTTTACTGCAGGATGACAAGGCAGAAATATTTCTCAAGTCATACTCGAGAGCGCCCACCTGTGATGGGACAACCCCTTGGGTTCTTGACAGCCTCACTTGTGATAGGACATCCTCTCAAGTCATACTTGAGGGCGCCCACCTGCAATGGGACAACCCCTCGGGTTCTTGAGAGCCTTGGAGGTGTGCCTCACGTTTACCAAAGAGATGCGTCTCGGTGAACACGTCGATATGAATTTACACCTAAGGGGAGAGACTGACCAGGACGATGTAAGATGTCGACACGTCGATATGAATTTACACCTAAGGGGAGTGACAGCCCTGGACTATGTAAGACGTCTACACATCGATATGAATTTACACCTAAAGGAGAGAGACGGCCCTGGAAGATGTAAGACGTCGATACTCTACAGCAGCATGCTGATACTACCTCCATCTAGAGCAATGCTCGATGACGTCGCAGGTGATACTATCCTCCGTTTAGAGTGATGCTCGATGACATCGTAGGTGATACTATCCTCCGTCTAGGGTGATGCTCGATGATGTCGTAGGCGTTACTATCCTCCGTCTAGAGCGATGCTCGACGACGTCGTATGCGATACTATCCTCTGTCTAGAGCTATGTTCGATGATGTCCTAGGCGTCCTAGGCATTACTATCCTCCATCTTTGTCTAGAGTGATGCTCGATGACATCGTAGGCGATACTATCCTCTGTCTAGAGTGATGCTCGACGACGTCGTAGGCGATACTATCCTCTATCTAGAGCGATGCTCCATGTCGTCGTAGGCGATACTATCCTCCGTTTAGAGCGATGCTCGATGACATCGTAGGCAATACTATCCTCTATCTAGAGTGATGCTCGACGATGTCATAGGCGATACTATCATCCGTTTAGAGCGAAGCTCGACGATGTCAAAGGTGATACTACCTCCGTCTAGAGCAAACCTCTAAGGCGTAGAAGGTGATACTACCTCCGCCTAGAGTGAAGCTCTAAGATGTAGAATGTGATACTACTTCCATCTAAAGTAATGCTCTAAGATGTAGAAGGTGATACTACCTCCGTCTAGAGGGAACCTCGACGACATAGATGGTCACACAGTCTTGAAAGTACTAAGGTTCGAGGACCTCGAAAGTACTAAGACTAGTAGCATTGATGGCGTCAAGACTAGACAGTCTCAATGATGCCAAGGCTAAAAAGCTTTCATTACCACGAATATCTATTGATTGCCAACGCCCATATCGAGATATTGTGAAGCTCGCCAACACTTGGCTGTATTTGGGGTTTAGGCCATGTCATAGTCTCTCAATGGCAAACCTGTAATTATCCACACGACTTGTGATTGGTCCACCTAAGAGACAGCGGTATATGACACGTACTACCCCAAGTGAACGTTTTAACCGCCGTCAGAAATGGTGGTTAGGAATTCTAATTGCAGTTAACTCTCTTCCAAAAGCTATAAATACTAGCTCACTTCCTCCATTCGGAAAGATGATGAAAAAAAGAGGGAGACCTCTGACGAAATTAGCAAACCTTGAACTACTCCTGACTTGATTCTTGTTTAGGTACGTAGGCAGTCTGTAGAAGGTTCAGTCATAATCTCAATTAGAGCCCTAAGGCTTGGAGAACCTCTAACATCTTGACCCACTATTTTCCTTAGCCTGATTCGACCAGTGTTAGACGGTCTGCCAATTTGACTCTTAATTTTTTCTAGAGACGGGATACGATCACTCATTAATTTAGGTTCCTGTCGATCCATAATATCACACTTGGTGAATACTCACAAAACCACCCACAAAATAGTATCCTAAGAGATATGGTTCTTCCCCAAATTCAGAACATGCATCTTGCTGGTCAATGTTCTCACAACACCATCATGCATCTTGGTTTTGGTTGTCCGTATCTCAGAAATCTCGCAAGAAGTATCATTCTCCATCAAGGCATTAACACCATTAACTGACCGATAAGTGGCAAACAAATCCTTATTAGGACAAACATGATGACAACAACCAGAAACAAGGATTCAATTACTTTTGTTTTTATATTTCTAGTCATAGAGAGAACAAGGTGATCACTTGATTGTTGAAGATATTTACAGCTTGGATTGATTTGTTCCCTTAACCATGTTGAAGATGTTTACAGCTTGGATTGATTTGTTTCTTTAACCGATTGTACAGCTATAGGATCTGTTCTGGAATGTTTCCAGATTGTATATTTCCTTTCCTCATTCATAGCTAGGTTGGATTCTATAAGTTGTAATGTAATGTTCTTATTGAAAGTATGAAAAATACAAAGAAGGAATTGTTTTGTTCCAGATCTTGGAATCATTCCAATTGTTAAGATGGTATCAGAGCAAGGTTCAAATCGGTACGCTCGTCGCTGAATCACCACGCTCGACAACATGCCGGAACCAAATAGAACAAAATATGTCCCTGTTGGTGTTCAATCCGAAGGTATTTTTGATACTGGAATCATTCTTACTGAATCAAATTATGATGTTTGGTCACAGCTAATGGAGATGAATATCGCCGAAAGAGAGAAACTCTCCTATATTCGATGTACGACGAAGCCACCTGCAGAATCTGAAGATGGATATGAAAAATGGTATGCTGAAAATTACAAAGTGAAAAGATGGCTATTGATGTCCATGACTCCAGAAATTATGAAGCGTTATTTACGCCTATCCACTGCCTACAAAATCTGGAGTGCTCTGTCAAAAGCCATGGAAACTTGTAACCGCCCAACTTAAAACTGGGAGGACCATCAAAGAGACAACCATCCAAAAAGCAACGATGGTGTCGATAAGCCTGCATATAAATGCACCCATTGCAATCAGATTCGACATACCAAAGATCGTTGTTTTGAACTAGTGGGATCATAGTCGTGCTTCCCGGAAAAAGAAGACTGGACCTGCTACTGTTGTTGCAACAGATGTTGCAACAAATACGTCAGTGTTAGTAACAGCTACAAATAATGGTGGTAAGGTTTTTAAGATTTCTTCACCTGTTTTTAATAGTGTATGGATAATTGATTCTGGTGCTACAGATCATATGACATTTGATTCTAGACAGGCCATACCTCTTAAACCTTCCACACAAAAATTTGTTTCCACTGCAAATGGTAATACGACCCCAGTTATTAGGGAAGGATCTTTGACCCTCACTTTGAATCTAGATTCTGTTTTAGTTGTTCCATCTTTAGAATATAATCTTTTGTCAGTTTCCCAAATAACCACAGTCTTATCTTGTGTTGTGATATTTTGGCATGATTTTTGTGTTTTTTAGGACATCCAAACCAAGCAGACGATTGGTAGTGGTATTAGACGAGGCAAATTGTTCTACTTGGACTTGGTGTCAAGAATCTCTGACAAATTACGACAAGTTTTTGTAGTGAATGGCTCGGAGGAGCAGAAGAAGAAATCTAAAATCTGGCTATGGCATCGACGTATGGGGCATGCTTCATTTGGCTATCTAAGGAAATTATTTCCCAGTTTATTTGCAAAAGTGGACATTTCTAATTTCCGTTGTGATGTATGTGAAATGGTGAAAAACCATCGAACTCCATTTCCATTAAGTTTAAAAAGGAGTCCATTTCCTTTTATGGTTATACATTCAGATGTATGTGGACCGTCCAAAGTCTCAACTTTGGGAGGATCACGTTGGCTTGTTACCTTTATTGACGATTGTACAAGGATGACTTGGTTGTGCTTAATGCAGTCTACAGGCGAAGTAAACCTATTATTTTAAAAGTTTCATAAACTGGTTGAAACTCAGTACAATGCACAAGTTAAGATTCTCCGCAGTGACAATGGTCGAGAATATCAAAGTTCTAAACTTCAGCAGTATTTGGAAGCACGCGAAACTATTCATCCAACTATTTGTCCCAATACACCCCAACAGAATGGAGTCGCCGAGCAGAAAAATTGACATTTGTTGGAAGTTTTTCGTGCCTCATTGATCTAAGCCCATATGCCATTATCCTACTGGGGAGAAGCTCTTACTTCTACACCATTCCAGGCTCTTACTAATCCGGACACCATTCCAGGCTCTTACTGATGCTGTTAGTACGACAAGCGTCCCAAATTTACCTCCTCATGTCTTCGGTTATGTAGCATTTGTCCATCTTTAGAAACATCAACGCAACAAGTTAGCTCCTTGAGTGCTGCGATGTGTTTTTGTTGGATATGCTATACACCAAAAGGGGTACCGATGTTATCATCATCTAACTTGACGCATGTTTATCACAATGGATGTGGTTTTCCATGAAGATGAAATGTATTTTTTGTCTGAGCCTGAACTTCAGGGGGAGTACCAGAAGGAAATTCAGACTCTAGATTATGACTTTCTAGAGCATGAGTATCAGATTTCTGAGGAAACTACTGCTAGCAATAATACTGCTAAAGATGTTGCCGAAGATGTTGCAACAACTTCTGCAACAGAACCAACAGACTCAGAAAACTGTAACCAGGATATGGGTGAATTGGATTTGAGTGGTATAACCTTGGATCAAAGTGATGATGAACGCCCAGAAACTGAAGGAGTGACACGACTAGAAGGTATCAGTCCATCCGTATTCGAGTGCGAGCTTCTCATTGATATACCACACCAATCGTCTACTGAGGATGTTCCTGATAGTGTGTCTGAGCCACCAATAAAACAGCTACCACAACGTCACACCAGAGGTATTCCTAAACCCGCATATGAACCTGAACTTTCTAGTAAAGTTAAATACCCCATGAGTCATTATGTGTCTAACCATCGTTTGTCTAAATCCAAATCGATCATTTGTTAATCAATTATCTATTGTAGCTAGTCCTAACAGTATGCAGGAAGCCTTAGCTGACCCAAGATGGAAAGCTGCTACGAATGAGGAGATGAATGCCTTACAAAAAAAATAAAAGTTAGGAACTAGTTGATCGCCCATCAGGGAAGAAGCCAGTGAGATGGGGATGGATTTACACTGTAAAGTACAAGGCAGATGGCATGATTGAACGATTTAAAGCAAGACTTGTGGCAAAAGGGTACACCCAAACCTATGGGATTGACTACACAGAGACATTTGCACCTGTAGCTAAAATCAACATTGTTCGTGTATTGTTGTCTTTAGCTGCAAGCTTGGATTGGCCATTACAACAATTTGATGAGAAGAATGCCTTTCTGCATGGAGAATTATCTGAAGAATTTTATATGGATCTCCCACCAGGTTGCATGACACCAGAAAAACACAGTCAGAAGGTGTGTAGATTGAAGAAATCGTTGTACGGATTGAAACAGTCTCCAAGAGCATGGTTTGGAAGGTTCACAAAGGCCATGAAAGCCTTTGACTACCATCAGAGCAATTTAGATCACACATTGTTTCTGAAGAAGCAATAGGGTACGATCACTGCACCCATTATATATGTAGATGATATGGTAGTTACAGGAAATGATCCAACAGAAATGAAGGCACTATAAGAGTACTTGTCCAGAGAATTTGAAATGAAGGACCTTGGTTCCTTGAAATATTTTCTTGGGATCAAGGTATCTAGATCCAATAAAGGATTTTTTATGTCTGAAAGAAAGTATGCATTAGACCTATTACAGGAAACTGGCATGTCAACATATCAACCAGCTGATACACCGGTGGAAGAGGGCTTGAAGTTATATGTTGCGCCAGACCATGTTCCAACTGATAAAGTAAGATACCAGAGACTTGTAAGGAGATTGATGTACTTAGCACACACAAGACCGGAATGCATTGAGTATTGTCAGTCAATTTATGCATGATCCTGGAGAGCAACATATGAATGCAGTCATGCGCATCTTGAAATATTTTCTTGGGATCGAGGTATCTAAATCCAATAACGAATTTTTTTGTCTTAAAGAAAGTATGCATTAGACCTATTACAAGAAACTGGCATGTCAACATGTCGACCAGCTGATACACCGGTGGACGAGGGCTTGAAGTTATATGTTGCGTCAGACCAAGTTCCAACTGATAAAGGAAGATACCAGAGACTTGTAGGGAGATTGATGTAAATAGCACACACATGAGCGGATCTTGCTTATGCATTGAGTATTGTCAGTCAATTTATGCATGATCCTGGAGAGCAACATATGAATGCAGTCATGCGCATCTTGAGGTATTTGAAGTATGCACCTGGAAAAGGGATTCTGTTTACTAAAAATACAGATTGTTGCAACAATTGTTGCAACATCGATGCCTACACTGATGTTGATTGAGCTGGAGATATAGATGATAGGCGATCGACTTTCGGTTACTTTACGTTTGTAGGCGGTAACCTTGTTACATGGAGAAGCAAGAAACAAAATGTTGTTTCTCACTCAAGTGCAGAAGCCGAATTCAAAGGTATGGCTCTTGCCCTTTGTGAAGCATTGTGGTTGAAACTTCTCTTGCAAGATTTTGGGTACCCATCTAGACAACCAATTCAACTGTACTATGACAATAAGGCTGCATGTGATATTACCCACAATCCAGTTCAACATGATTGTACAAAGCATGTAGAGGTGGACAGATTATTCATTAAAGAGAAGCTAGATGGAAACATATTGAAGTTACCTAAGATTCGATCAGAGGATCAGTTGGCTGACATTCTTACCAAAGCAGTCTCATATCGAATCTTCTCAAAATTTTTAAACAAGTTGGGCATGTGCGATATCTATGCACCAACTTGAAGGGGAGTGTTGAAGATATTTACAGCTTGGATTGATTTGTTCCCTTAACCATGTTGAAGATGTTTACAGCTTGGATTGATTTGTTTCTTTAACCGATTGTACAGCTATAGGATCTGTTCTGGAATGTTTCCAGATTGTATATTTCCTTTCCTCATTCATAGCTAGGTTGGATTCTATAAGTTGTAATGTAATGTTCTTATTGAAAGTATGAAAAATACAAAGAAGGAATTGTTTTGTTCCAGATCTTGGAATCATTCCAATTGTTAAGATGGTATCAGAGCAAGGTTCAAATCGGTACGCTCGTCGCTGAATCACCACGCTCGACAACATGCCGGAACCAAATAGAACAAAATATGTCCCTGTTGGTGTTCAATCCGAAGGTATTTTTGATACTGGAATCATTCTTACTGAATCAAATTATGATGTTTGGTCACAGCTAATGGAGATGAATATCGCCGAAAGAGAGAAAC
>JAUPMG010256575.1:0-21139 GCA_031762675.1 Pachysandra terminalis | reverse complement strand
AAATAATTAAATAAAATATAAATACACTATAATTCGAAGAATAGAAATAATTTTAAAAGGTTCAGGTCATTACACCCACTCTCTTCCATGTTCTCAATAACAGTCCCACTTATCACATTTGTTTTGGCCGACCTTGGATCCATTGTTGTTGCCTCGTCCCTTCCACATATCACCAGTGCTGCAAAGGATATAGAAAAGGGAGAATGGTGCGACTGGTTTCTGTTCCATGTCCCTTTGATGAAACTGAGGTTCACTTGGCAGACGGGATCCAATACGATGAGTTGGCCCCTACAAGTGAATGTCGGGTGTCTTTGCCCCGTGGAATTCCTTTGCCTGCATGTCCTTTTATACAGGCAAATCCTGAGGTATCCTTTCTGGAGCCCAGACCATCAAAGAGAAACCTTAAGGAGGAAAGGAAAAGAGAGCGGAATAAAGAAGAATATAAGTCGAAGAGAGCCATTGAGGTTGCTTCAGTCGAGCTCACATCAAAATCTCAATGTACAAGGTTAAAGGTACGCGATGGGCAGTTCATCTACAAGTTATGAACCGAGGTTATGGAGCCAAATCCCACACCCCCGTTGAGAAGCTAGTTTCGAAGGGCATAAGAATCCAAGAGCCTGTCCTTTGCGTTAATGACAGTTCCAAGGGCAGTAATGACGATGACAGGTTCCCCGCGACTGATGTCTTCGAAGTTGGCCATGACATTCGAGACACACTAGACTAACTCAAAGATGGTGTCAAGTCGACTCTCAAGATTCTAAACGAGGTGCATCTACGAGAACAAGCAGACAACCTTTGTAAACTCTAACTTGTCTCCTGAGGATAAGTGTAACCTTGTATGTTTGCTAAAGGAATTCAAAGATTTCTTTGCTTGGTCGTACAATGAGATGTGTGGTTTAGGCCCTCACTTGGCCACACATAGGCTTCACTTGTCTCCTGACATTAAATTGGTCAAACAGCCTGCCTGAGTTTTAAAACCTGAACAACTTCAGATAAAAGATGAAGTAGAGAAGCTCTTAATGGCTAGTTTTATTAAACCCATACAACACCCGGTGTGGCTGGCGAACATAGTCCTGTTAAGAAAAAGAACAGACAGATCCGGTGTTGTGTGGACTTCTGAGATCTTAGCAAAGTAAGCCCTAAATATGAGTTCCCCTTGCCAAGCATGGACCTCCTCATAGATGCCACGGCCAGACATGCGATGTTCTCCTTCATGAATGGCTTCAATGGTCACAACCAAATTTAGATGAATAATTTAGATGCTCCCCATACCGCATTCCGCATGCCCTTAGGCAACTTCCACTACACGGTAATACCCTTCGATTTGAAGAATGTCGGAGCCTCTTAATAGTAGGCAATGACCGCCATATTTCATGACATGATCCTTTCCGAGGTCAAAGACTATGTTAATGATATCGTTGTGAAATGCAAAGAACGACGTGATCCTCTCAAGGTGTTAGTAAAGGTCTTCCAACGTTGCAGACTTTACAACGTGAAGATGAATCCAGCTAAGTGCGCCTTCGAGGTTACCGTAGGAACGTTTTTGGGTACGTCAGCATGGTATCGACCTTCAACCATCCAAGTCCAAGGAAATTCTTGAACTGAATCCACCTCAGACCCAAAAATAATTAAAGTCTTTCCTCGGAAAGATCCTTTATATCTGAAAGTTCATCCCCGGCCTCTCTACCCACATCTCTTCATGCATGACCTTGCTGCGCAAAGAGGCCCTCTTTTTCTGGTATCAGGAATACCAGTAGGCTTTTGAAAGGATTAAGGATGTCCTGATAAATCCACATACCATGATTTTGCCTTTTTCAAAGTGCGATTTTATTTGGCTGCTTCAGGGGACACCATTGGAGGACTGCTCGCCTAAGAAGATGATCAGGGCATTGAGAAACCTATGTATTATGTTCGCAGGCTCCTCCTAGGAGCTGAGTTGAAGTATTCCCACGTGGACAAGTTTTTCCTTGCCACACCCATGTGACCCACAAGATACGGCATTATCTATTGGCATGCCCAACTTACCTGAGCACCAAAGCGAACCCTATCAAGTATCTGATGTCCCAGCCGGTGCTCGACGGGAAGTACACTAAGTGAATTCTCCAACTATCCGAGTTTGATATCCTCTGTGAGGACCCCCACACTATCCAAGGACAAGTTGTAGTTGTTGCTTGTAGCTTTTTCCAAAATTGAAGAGGAAGAACTACCAAAGTTCAAGATCGATATGGTTAAAGATCGGGAATGGCAGATGAAGTTCGATGGTTCGGTTAACACCTATGGGTAGGGTGCCAGTGTCGCGTTCGTTGCTGACAATAAGTGCCATCTACATGTCTTTTTCAAATTGGACTTCTTGTGCACCAACAACAAGGCCGAGTATGAGGCCTTGTTAATTGGCCTGATTTTGCAAAACAGTTACGAATGGATAGGTTGAGAATCTTTGAGGATTCAAAGGTTATTGTCTCACAAATGAAGAAATTATCCGAGTGTACATTGTCTTATATCCTGAGGTCAAAGAACCATCAGGCTGATCTCTTGGCCAACCTCAGAAGCAGAACCACTTTGGACGAAAGCTCGCAGAGCATCGATGTTATCCGAAGGTGCTCCCTTCTCCTCACTGACTGGAGACACCCCATCCTGTATAAGCTACGGTACCCGATTTGACCAAGTGGAATCCCTATGCGCAAGCTCTCCAACTTTGTGGAAATTAGTGAAACCATATACTTTAGAGCTTCCAGCGGCATCCTACTAAGATGTGTTGGTATCAAAGAAGATCAACAAATCGTTCTCAATGTTCATAAGAAGGCCTGTGAGAGGCAGGATTAGATTCCACTCATTAGAATATTACAAAGGTTCGGCGTTTATTGGCCTACTATGGCTAACGATGCTGCCAAACTACAAAGGAACTACAAGAATTGCCAAAGACTGGCCGAAATCTTTCCCTTTAGACGCACAAGAACAGGATTGGAGGTAGCCCTCAATTCTCTTCCTACAATATGGGGTGTTACCATCCAACGCGGTAGAAATGCACCAGCTCCGCAAAAGAGCAACATGATTCCAAATACATGACGATGATCTATTCTGAGTCAGCTTTGACAATCACCTTCTAAAATGTGTTGGACCTCAGGAGGTCGTGGTCATCCTATGGGAAGTCCACTTGGGTTCTTGCAGGGCTCATCAATGACAGGAAAAGTTGTTTGACCAACTAATGACCATCGATTATTATTGGCCCTCGATGAGGGATGACGCCTTTGATTATGTCAAGAAATGTGCTCGCTACCAAATTCAAAGGGATATCCCGTGACGGCATCCCTGGGCAATGTAATTAGTTATAACCACATGGCCCTTTCACACTTGGGGGATCGACCTAATTGGCCCCATCAACCCTCAGAGCAAGGGGGGGACACGCCTGGATTTTGGTGGCTATCAAGTATTTCACCAAGTGGGTGGAGGCCATCGCACTCCAAAGATCCACAGGAGAGGCCGTTGCTCAGTTCATCAAAGAATACATCATCCTCAGGCCTAGTCCACCTCAGAGGATCATCATAGACAACAACTCGTCCTTTCTAAAAAGACCAGACCGGATATTGCTCACCGAAAGTCGCGTTGTTCATATTATGGAAACCCGATTTTACTGCCAAGGGAACGGTCAAGTCGAAGCTACAAACAAGACACACATCAAACTATTAAGTAATATGACGTACGATCATCGTACCCGGTGGCATGAGCAGCTATTTAATGTCCTCTAGGCTTACCGAGTTTCGAAGCATCGTGAAACCCAAACCACACCATTCTCACTGCTCTACGGAACCGATGCTCTACTTCTTGTAAAGTTACGTGTTACCTCGGCCCGAGTGCTACAGGATGCTGAGATTGATTGGGATACCCACCACTTGGCTACCGTCTGCATGCATGAGTTGAATAGTTTGGATGAAAAGCGTCAGCAAGCCTTTGCTCGCAATCTTCAGTATCATCAGATAATCTCCAAGGAGTATTAGAAGAAGGTGTCCCCTCGGGATTTCCGTTTGGGTGATTTGGTTATCAGGGATTCATTTCATGAACACATCAATACCATCAAGCCCAAGTTTGCACCCCGGTGGGATGGGGTTTAAAAGTCTTATCCAAGCTTACGCATCCGGTTATTACAAGATTTTGTCATTTGTGGATGGATCCCATGAGGATCTTGTAAATGGTAAATTTTTAAAGCAATATCACTATTGAACACAAATTCCATGTTAGACAAGATATAAAGGTAAATAAATATCATTCATCTGCCTTTTGGAATGGTATTCAGTTCATTACTAGCTTTCTCTATCCCTTCCCCGAAGCTGCTTTCTGCAACCTCCATGTCTCTAACCTCTTTCTCTTTGGCGGCAAGGGCCTGCTTTAGGAGTTCTATCTCATTTTGCTTTTCCCCTCGGGAATGAGTAAAATTTGAGATTGTCCATTCAACTCGAACTATCTTGGCTTGAAGCTCATATCTCCGCATAAGTTGTGATGTGATCTCTTCATTACGAACGCGGTGGGCCTTCAACCACTCCACATCGAAACCCAAGGCTTCAATCCTAGTTACTTTTGTGCCCCAGAATCTGAGATATGGAATCCTGAGGATTTCAAGGGATTGACCTTCAGATCCACATAATGGATGCAGCTATCAAACCAACATATACAAACCAATGCCATGGTTCCACAGAGCATAACTAAACAAAACATCTAAAGTCTGATAAATTTAAAACCTTAACAAGTATCATCACAAGATAACCAACAACATCTACATCATTACAATAATATTTCCCACATGAGGTCAAAAGTGAAAGTAAGACATAGTTTATAAACATAACTACAACTCCAGAGTCCATCCAACTAAAGTCCACTTCATTCAAGGTAATCGCTTATTTCATAATAGTGGTGAGATTGGAATCCTAGTAAGAAAACTCCATAGAACGATAGTAGATACTTTCATAGACATAAAACAATTCATTCATGCAACTTTCACAATCACATACATAATTCACTCACAATGTCCTTATCATGCTTATATTCTAATTTACATATATTACATGTAATCATATACATAATTTCATAATCTCAGGTTCAACATCATGCTTATCATAATTCAGAATCAATGCCCATGACCCCATTGTACGAGAACCACATTTCATGCACATACTTCTCTTCTATAACATCCAGCATTGTATCACACAATCAATTCATTTCCAGCTCCACATATAATGGAAGACATGCATCATGATTGGTGGATGTATATGCAGTGTAGTGTGGTGTATAATGTGAAGTGATGCATTGTTTGATGTGTTATAATGTGGTGCATTGTATTGTATGATGTGAAGTGATGCATTGTTTTGTGTGCTATGATGCAAGTATGCAATGGTAGTCTGGACAAGCCAAACTGTGACACTACGACATGTAACTTTTAGTAATCATTTCTTTTAGGGGATGATCTCAAGGTAGAGAATGCCACCCTCTTTCCTTTAAGGGAATAATACCCAAGGCAGGAAATGTGCCCTCTTTCCTTTCCGGAAATGGTACCCCATGCAGGAGATGTGCCCTCTTTCCTTTCAGGGAATGGTACCCTAGGCAGAAAATCTTCCCTCTTTCCTTTCAGGGAATGGAATCCTAAGCAGAAAATCTGCCCTCTTTCCTTCCGGGATGTACCCTTGGCAGGAAATTCACCTTCTCAAACACAATCAACATATACATCTTGTGCCACGCACAACAAAATGATCACCATTGAGTGCCTCTAGCATCACTCAAAAATATCCAAAATTCTGAAAACAATCATGGGACTCACAAACCAGATACGCAAGAAATTTATCCAACTAAGATCATTGTAGACTCAAATTTCAAGCTACATAATGTCAGGATACAATCATTCAAATCACATTAACACATAATATCATACCATATGTAGTCAGTTCATGTTGAAATTTAAGCAGTTTACACATTGTATTGTACAAAATCTTACACAGGTACTTTGCACACAAGCCAAGACAACACACATACTCTGAATATCCCAAACAAGCTTTCCACAAATTTTCATACACTTTGGAGCTTGGCAAGTTCTCAGTAGCTACCGAACTTCCTGCAAAACCTCCTCGGCAACAACCTCAATAGTTGTCGAGTCTCGGTAGCAGGTCCAACAAGTTTGACTAGCTCGAGAGGTACCTCGGCAGCTGCCGAGTAGGTAATTCAACCCACAATTTCACTTTTTTCCTCGTGGTTAGTGCCCAATGTTGCATACACACAAATTTGACATTGTTAAACATAGAAATCATAATTAAAACCATTAGAAACTAAGTTAACATGTCATAAACAAAACCCAAACTTCAGTTCCATGTTTAACATGATAAATTCACCAATTTTCATGAATCAAAATTCAGACTTGAATTTGTTCCAAACTTTCATATTTCAACAATTAAAGACAAGATCTTCACACAACATGGAGAATTCATAATTTATATGCATAATTCAACCACAAACAACACAATGATCTTATATGAATTATTCTATTGCATCATTACATTCTATAAACATGCCTCCCATCTTCTCCTTCTTCCTTCTCTATAATTCTCTGCAATTTCCTTCCTTTCTTCTTTCTCCTTTGGTTCAAGTTTTTCCCTCCGGATGGTAGTTATCTCCCACTACAATGCACGTTTGAATTTGTGGATTTAGTGGGGTTTTTTCCTCCACACTAATTGTTTTAAAATAACTACAGAGATCAAAGTATCCTCACCTCTCTCCTATGGGCCAAACGACAAGCCCAAGGTCCAGTTCACTTCAAGCTTTAGGGCCCAGGCTCAAATCACCTGATATTGTCATAAATGTTATAAATTGCCTTATAATTCAACCTAATTACACTTTAATCCCATTCACCCATTATTATAACAACTAAATCCTTAAGTTCATTTAGATGATTAAATATGATTTAATCATTAAATAAGAGTGCAGGGTCATGGTCACTACATTCTACCTCCCTTAAAGAAATTTCGTCCCGAAATTGTACGTACCTTGATTTTCAAATAATGTTGGGTATCATCTCTGAATTTCGGATTCCAGCTTCCATAACCCTTCTGCCTCATCATGGTGATTCCATTGTACCTTGACTAAAGAAATTGTTTTTTTCCTTAGAATCTGTTCCTTTTGGTCCATAATCCTTACCAGTGCCTCTCTTCATAGATTACATCATCTCTAAGTGGCAATTAAGTCCAGTAAATCACATGAGTTGGATCCATCTCATACTTCCTCAACATATATACGTGGAAAACATTATAGACTGCTTATAACTAATAAGGTAATGCAAGATGGTATGCAACATCACCTAGGTATTCTAGTATCTCAAACAGTCCAATAAAACGAGGTGCAACTTCACTTTCTTGCCAAATCTCATCACACCTTTTGATAAAACGATTTTTACATCGTTCGATTTACGCACTCAAAAACCTCTCTAATTAACTATACTAGCAAGTATAGAGGAGTAGGATATCGAATCCACAAGGATTGGGGGTATGTTTATATTAAGTTCTCTAGAAAGATTTCATTTTTAAAGGAAAAGAAAAGAGGAAGAGATTTAAAATTGTTTTTAGAGAGTTTTGTAAATCTAATCTAGAAAGCATTTAAAGAAGTGATTAGATAATAAGGCAGTTGAACCGTCCATTAATAATATTAGGTGGTTTAACCAACCATTAATAAGAAATTTAAACAAGTAAAACAAAGCTTATGGAAAAAGCAAGAAAGTAAGAGATAAAATTGAAACTAGAATCTTTATTTTAGATTGAAAGAAAAAGTACATGAGATTAAATGAGGGGACTTTCTTCTGCCATCTGAGCTGGTAGAGGAATTTCGACAACTCTAGGTGCACGAGTTGCAACCCATTGATTTTTAAGTTATTGTTCTAGCTCGTGGTCTAAAGGAATTATCTCTGGTCAATTAGAACGACGCCCATGCATGTATTCCAACCAATGAACAAACAATCTAAAAAAAGAAAAAAATAAAAAACACACATACCCTAATGGTTGTCCTAAACACTAGACAGCTCCTAACTGTTTGAAACGAGTACATAAACTCTCAATTCGACCCTATGAAACCATGTTGATATAGGTCAGCTCCAAGGAAAGTGGTGGGGTTCAATACCTCCTTAAAAACCACCCCCCTTTTGCCTTTTATTAGCTTGGTGTCAGAGGTTTCTTAGATATCACGCATGATCAAGGGGCGCAATCGAAAATTATAAGTGATCTTCTACCTATTGAGCTTGAAATCCTTTGGCCGATGTCTACTTGATTTTAAATTTTTGGGTTGGAAACTATATGAGGTTGATTTTCCTGTGGGCAAGAATTCAGTGATGAAATCTGAATTCTTGTGTACCAAATTTCTTGTGTTTTAATCAAGTATTCATTCTCTAAGTAGACAATAAGCACTCAAATCACAAATAAATCACAAAGAGTTTAAAATAAGGGTTTATAGACAAACCTCCCAAACAAGGTGGGGGAAGAACACAACACAACTAACTCCGGTTCTAGTGCGCTTGATCGTCCGCTCGAGCACATGCAATAACAAGGTTTGAAGCATAGATTAGTAAGCACAAAACCAAAACATATTAGTTAAAAAAAAATTTAAAATTAATATTAATAATAAAATAAAATATTTTTTTTTATTTGCTTTTTTGATTTTGCTTTAAAAGTAAATTAACAGATTAGATAAAGATATATATCTACATATATTTTTAGAATCAATCCCGAGAACATTAAACATAACCGTTACCAATCCCCGGCAATGACGCCATTTTGATAAAACGGTTTTTTTACGTCTTTGGATTAACGCTATCAGAAACCTCTCTGATTAACTATACTAGCAAGTACAGTGGAGTAGGGTATTGAATCCACGAGGAATGGGGGTATGCCTGTGTAAAGCTCCAGTTAAAGATTCATATTTTATTAATAGATAAGAGGTGAAGAATTTAAAACCATTTTTTTAAGTTTTTAAAAACTATTCTATGAAAGTAATGAAATATAGCTTTTAATTAAAGCGAGTAAATAAAGCAGTAAATGAGGCGGTTTAACTGACCACTAATAAGCAATTTATTGAAGATAAAATTAAATGAAGTACTTTGAAGAACTAAGACAAGAACATAAAGAACAAGCTTAGAAATTGAAGATTACAATCCTTGAAATGTAGATTACAACAACTAAGAAATGAATGACAAAAGTTGAAACAAACTAAAACAAAGAAGGGAAAAACTAAGTTATGTCCTGAACTAAGGGGGTGAGGAGGTATTTATAGGCTTCAAAAACAGGTATTTTCATCCCCAAAACCGAATTAGGCAAGTGGGGCAAGTAGGCTTTGAAGTGGGCTTGTGGGCTTGCTAGTGGATTGCAAGTGGCATTCTAGTGCAGTTCACCATTTTTGTCATATCTCTTTCATCCGAACTCTAATTGAGGGGATTCAAGATGCGTTAGAAAGATAATGAACCGGGTTATAATTCTTCTAGAAATAGTATGTCTCCAATTCGGATTTTTACAAGCCCAAAAATAGCCATCCATCTTCTACTCTACACCATCTAATGCCTTCCTTCAACACTTTAATTGCTTCCCAAAGTCGGAATTTGATGATTTGATGATATTGACCTCTAAAAAGCTATAAACATAAAAAAAAAAAAAAAAATAAGACAAAACATCAAATTAACATAAAACTAAGGTCTAGTATATGTGAGATAAGGGGCGGAAATGCGGCTCAAAACTACACTTTTCAGTGTGAATCACCTTTCATTGGTGAGACTTTTAAGAACACGTGATTCCAAACTTCAAATTCCAACTCTCGTTTCCTACGGTCCGCATAACTCTTTTTCCGACTTTGAGCGACCAATAATCTCTCTCGGATTATCTTCACCTTCTCTGTGGTTTCTTGGATGATTTCTGGCCCAAGCACACTGTTCTCACTCACATCAGTCCAACACACAGGTGACTTACACAGCTTTCCGTATAATGCCTCAAATGGTGCCATACCAATACTTGATTGGAAACTATTATTGTAGGAAAATTCAGCTAAAGGTAAGTGATCGCTCTAATTCCCTTTGAAGTCTAGCACACATGCTATAAGCATATCCTCACGTATTTGGTTAACCTTTTCGGTCTGTCCATCCATCTGTGGGTGGAAGGCAGTACTGAAATCTAATTGAGTGCCCAATGCCTTCTGTAAACTCACCCAAAACTCATATGTGAATCCAGTATCTCTATCTGACATAATGCTAACCGGCACTTTGTGCAATCTGACTATCTCTTTGACATACAACTGCATCATTTCATCTCTCGATGTTGTGACCTTTACTGGCAAGAAATTAGCTTAGTTAATATGTCCACAATTACCCAAATAGAGTCACTTCCCGATTTGGATATAGGCAATCCTACCACAAAGTCCATTGTCACGTGCTCCCATTTCCATTCTACTATAGGTAATGGATTAAGTAATCCAGTTGTTTTCATGTGCTCTGCCTTGACTTGCTAACAAGTAAGGCACCGAGATACAAATTGGGCTGTATCCCTTTTCATTGCTGACCACCAATATACTTTCTTCAGTACATCTTCGTGCCTCCAGGATGAATGGAATATCTGGATTTATGTGCCTCCTTTAGAATCTCGTTCAAAATGGTCTCATCCATATGAAAACAAAGTCTTCCTCTATATCTGATCACTCCCTCTGATTGTACCTCCCAGTTAGCCTTCGACTCATCTGTTACCCAAAACGGTAGTTCTTGATCAGCTTTTTGTCCTTCCACAATCTTATATACCAAAGATAGTCTTTCCATTAAACTGAATAACAGTCGATCACCTCTCTTCCTTTCGGATTGGATGTTTAAGTCACTAAAAGATCCAACCAAATTTTGTTCTTGCCTTAACAAACAAGCTAGTTTATTTCGATATTTTATACTCAAGGCATCCGCAACTACATTCGCCTTACCTGGATGATACTGAAGAGTGGTAACATAATCGTGGACCAATTCCACTCACCTCTCTTATTATTGGTAAAGAGTTCGAAGTTTTCCCCTTACAGATAACGCTTCCACAACTTGAGTGCGTATACAACTGCAGCTAGCTCTGATTCATGAGTAGGGTAGTTGCGTTCATGAACTTTAAGTTGTCTAGACGCATGAGCCACTACTTGTCCTAATTGCATAAGAACACACCCTAGTCCCATTAGTGAAGCATTTTTATACACTAATAGTTTCTTCCCACTGATCGGAATCACAAGCATATGAGCGGAAGTCAATTTCCTCTTCAACTCCTCAAATGCAGCCTCGGACTTGTCACTCCAAATGAATTTGACCTCTTCTTAGTCAAATTAGTCATAGAAGAAGAAATTTTGGAGAATCCTTCAATGAATCTCCTATTATATCCAGCCAACCCCAGACAACTTCGAATCTCTGCCACATTTTTGGGTTTCTCCCAACGCAAAACAGCCTCTACTTTTGCAAATCCATAGAAATCCCAGATCTGGACAATACATGCCCCAAGAACTTGACTTCATCCTTCCAGAAGTCACACTTACTAAGTTTGGCATACAATTGGTGTTCTAGATTTGTCCTCAAAGCTACACCCAAATGTTCCTCGTGTTCTTCCTTTGTCTTGGAATCAATCAAAATGTCATCAACAAATATCACCACAAATCTGTCCAAGTACGGCTTGAACACCCTATGCATCATGTCCATGAAGGTAGCCGGAGCATTGGTCAAACCAAACGGCATGACCAATAACTCATAGTGATCGTATCTAGTACTGAATGTTGTCTTCTGAATATCACTTTCCCTTATTCTCAACTAAGGGTATCCCAATCGCAGATCGATCATAGAAAAATACTTGGCTCCTCTCAGTTGATCAAGCAAATCATCAATTCTGGGAAATGGATACTTATTCTTGATGATTACTCTATCCAGTTGTCTGTAGCCTATACACAACCTCATAGATCCATCCTTCTTCTTTACAAAAATCACTGGTACACCCCACGGTGAAACACTAGATCTGATAAATCTCATCTTCATAAGTTCATCGAGTTGCTCCTTGAGTTCTCTAAGTTCCACTGGTGCCATACGGTATGTAGCCAGTGAAATAGAAGCATTTCCTGGCATCAACTCAATACAAAACTCTACCTCCCTTAAAGGTGGTAGTCCAGGTATCTCTGGAAACACTAGAGTGAAATCCTTCACAATTGGAATCTCCTCCAAGGACTCTTCTTTACTTTCCTCCAATAAGCCTAAGAATTTGGCTTGATACATATCCTTTAGACTCCCATAACTTTTATATTTTCACCCCCAGGAATTGCAAAAGTAACTTCCTTCCCAAAACAATCTACCTTAGCATGATAAGCGGCTAGCCAATTGATGCCTAAGAAATTGTCAAAGTCCAACATCAATAACACTACCAATTCAGTTCGTGGTTAAGGTTCCCCACCCTCACAACACAATCTAAATAGATTTGGCTAAGAGTGATTGATCCCTCAACTGGGTTTTCTATACGTAAGGGTGCATTCATAGTTGATGGTCTAATACCCCGTGCATGCATAAACTATGCTAAGATGAATGAGTGTGTGGCACCCGAATCAAACAATACCTTAGCAGGAGTGTGAAGATTGTAAGTGTACATTCCACTACTGCATTAGTGGCCCCATCATCCCATGGAATAGTCCCGTCAGTCAAGGCATGAACTTTCCCTCGAGGCGGAGGTTGACGATCCATTCCTTGTCCTTGGCTCTCGACCCGAATCCTCTCACAACAATCCTTTTTCATATGCTTGATCTTACCACTATTGTAACAACTAGGAAATTTAAGACTTTAAAACAAGGTTAAAATGGTAATTAAATATAATTTAACAACTATAAGTAAACAAAGCTAAATAAATACAGTTAAACTATTAAAAAGCTAACTAATAAGCTATGTAAAGAACTACTAGCCTAATTAATTCGTTACAATCTGAATCTGATATGAAATAACTAAGCCAAACAAGACCTAAATACATTATTTCGAAATCCCCAAATTTAGACAACTTAATTATGGTTTAACTTATACATTTAAGTAATTTAATAAACTAATAAGGATTTTAAACCATAAATAATATAATTCGAACCATTAGTTGACTTAGGCAAACTCCAGATTTGCTGACTAGAAATATATAATAATAATAAGGTTGTCTAATAAACCTAAGTTAATTAATCAGATATTTAATTATAAACCTTATCTAGAAGTTATTTAAATAAGAATCCTAGAAGGACTAGAACCCAAAACTCCTTATAACTTTATAACAGATAAAGGTAAAGCATTATTCATAGATCTTAATAAATATATATATCTTAACTAAAGGATCTAACACACCTAAGGATAATCAAATTCACGGAGAAGCTTTGGCAAGAGAAGATCCAACCCAGAAAATACTAGGAATAAGAAGATTGAACCTTAGAGGAAATCTACAGCATAACTTAAAAGCTTTCTTTCATTGTCTCATGTATTTACTCTTATTTCAATGTTGTGACCATGGGAAATCATATTTTGATGTTTATAATCCCTTTCCCATGATCTTATCAACATATCAAGTGATAAATAATCAAACCTAGATTTATGTACTCAGTCTTGCATAAATAAAGAGGTAAAACCAAGAAAATTAAGTATAGGAAACCAATATCCCTTTGGAAGTTATTAAAAATCCAAAACAATGCCATAGATCATAATTTTGAAGCATCCCTCAGTTATAGGACCCTTGTGAAAGAAATCCCAATCGAATTCAACCCAGATCCAACTTCGACGACTACCCCGATGCATCGAGTATGAGCCGAGTGCTCGCCGATTCCCAAGTCGATGCGTCGTCCATGCGCCGAGTCCGATGCGCCGTCTATGCGCCGAGTGTCACAGTAGATTATTTAAACCCCTGGTTTTGGTACCGACCCATATTTCGATGTGCCTAGTATGCGCCGAGCCCTGTTAGACCAAACTCAGCAAAACTCATTGATTTATACTACCCGGCAACCTGAAACATGAGCTGAAATACTCACCGAGCATGCCTTGAGAGCCATATGATCTATTTTTCAACCCAAATTACTTGGACACTTAATTTAGACTTAATATAATTGATTTCCTAAGAGATTAGACTCCATAATTAAACCTAATGACCCAAAACCAATCTAATCTAATTCTACCCAAGGGTAAACTGAGTTTAATCCATTAGTGCCTGGATTAGGTGGTAATATTCTGAGATGCTTATGAGACCAAACTACTAACCATTCCAGTAATGTCCTATCCTCTTGTTGTGCATGTCTAAGTATAGAAGTTGACTAATTAATCCAATGACTATGTAATTCCTTTGTTTATGTGATTATATGTGTGTGAATGGACTGCCTTATTAATTATGATAATATATATGTCACTACTGTTGTTATGATGTGCATATGGATACTTTATCTAGATAAGAATATTATGCATTATTAATTTGGAATCATGAGAATGTGCTCATGTCCTTAATGATTTGAATATATGCCTATTCTACATTGATTGTGTTAATTAATGATTGAAATTATGAGTTGCAATTGGACTACACTACTGTGATACAATGTCTTAGACCCTAAGCCTTCGATGGGATCAAATTACACTAAGACTTGACTAATTTACCCATTTTTGTCCTATGGTTGAACTACGTGCTATTATTATGAGCTGAGGGACTGTACATCCCAATATACCAATTTATTTGTTTACTCCCAAGGTGAGGGCAATAAATCCTTGCATGGTGGACCCAACAGCCTTGTGGAAAGATAGGGATAGTTCACAATGTGAGGCCCAATATCTGAATCATGTTCCCTTCTATTAGTTGTTAACATGTAAGACTCCTTGAGGAATTTACAATTGGAATTCTTTGGAGTATTACCCCTGATCACAAATAAGGTGAGGGGATTGTGCCCTTTAGGCCGAAACCCCTTAGAACTATGATGCGCACATAGAATATCTTAACTTGAGAGTGATCCTGTATGGGGGGGACAGTTCAAGAAGACATCTTGCTCAAGGCATGATTGATCATGTGGGAACTAACAATATTAACATACTTAACAGCACTTGCATTGCATCTTGATTGTTCATAGTATTGTGAGTGTCATGTGTATGATGCACTTGATCTGATTTTGCATATAGAGTTAGGATTGTGATGTGGACCATTATTTCAGATACCAAAGTGAGATTGGAAGAGAAATACTGTTATTTTGTTCTTTGCTATATTTATCATTATATTCCATATAAATTTTCAGAATTACATCTATTTTATCTTTCTTATTGTATTTATCTCATATCATTGGGGTATGAGTCAATACCTTGCTTTGAAGGACTACTCATCTGGGCTTTCCAGCTTATGTATGTTTATTTATATTTTTCAGGATTCCAGTAGCATAAGGAGTGCATGGGATGGGACTAGAATTGAAGAAACAATAGATAGGATTTGTAGTAGTTTTCATATATAGACTCATTAAATCATTTGTAATAAGACCAGATTAGTTATTTTACTTAAGTATAACTAGAACTGTTATTTTCTACTTCCGCTTATGTTTTGATTATTTCTTTTCACTCCCATGTTTTATTGGGGTGAGAGTTACAAACTTAACTATTTGGAATATCGATTATCTCAATGGTTTAGAATGTGACAACTATAGAAGCTGGTAGCAAGAGGTCGTTGCTGCAAGTATGGGGCAGCAATAGGAGCTCCAACTATCTCAGCTGGTTTGGACACAACTGCCCTCAAATAATCATCTGTCCTTGTCATCTTTTCTCCCTTCAGCTGGTGGGACTCGAACTTTCCTTCGTCTCCACGAAAAGTATCCCTCTGTTGGACATTCTGATCGTTGTCCATCTCCACACTGCGAGCACAATCAAGGACTTGGGTATAAGTCTTAAATCCCAATGCAATAACCTTGATGTTTGGCCTCAGTCCTTCCTCAAATTTTGCAGCCTTTTCCTCTTCCTTAGCTACTATGTGAGGTGCTCAACAAGAGAGCTTTGCAAATTGGCCTTCATACTAACCCACAGTGTGAGAACCCTGGTCAAGTTTAAGGAATTCCATAGCCTTAGCCCGCTTGAAGCTTCTTGGAAAGTAGGTCTGGTAGAATTGCCTCTTGAATTCTTCCCAATCCTTCACTTCCCCTTGTGTCCTTTCAACCATCTCCCACCAATGGTAGGCTTCCTTCTTCAACATGAACGTGACCAGTCGAATCGTCTGATCGGCCAGACAGTCCATAGCTCAAAACATTTTCTTAAGTTCCTACATCCACTCTTGAGCCCACATCGATTCACCCCTAATATCAAAGGATGGTGGTGAGAACTCCTTAAATTTATCCAGCCATGAAAGCCCTCCTCCATTCCTATGAACTATTTGGGATTGCCTCATCACTTGTTCATTCTGAAGGGAAGTGGCCATGTCCCCCAACACTTGGAATATCCCAGACAATTGAGGATCTACATCTCCCCCCGGATGAACCCTCTCGAGCTATAAAGTTCTTTCTACGTCTAGCCATCTACACATGCAACAAGTCTCTAAGTATGTGGCATAATAATTATATGTTCATACATGTACATACACACACATTCATGCTAAGACACATAACAATACTACCCCACTAATCACATATCATATACTTATTTCACAAAAATACACTTCACACAATTCACAATGTGGATCCTAGGTTAACATTTTTTTATGTTCTCATCCTAGGACTTCACTATACCCCTCTTCTAAGACTCTCTTCACCCTAGGTAACCTAGAAACCCAAAGCTCTGATACCAATCTTTCATGCCCCAGAATCCGACATATGGGATCTCGAGGATTTCAAGGGATTGACCTTGGGATCCACATAATGGATGCGGCTGTCAAACCAACTTATACAAACCAATCCTATGGTTCCACAGAGCATAACTAAACAAACCAGTGGAAGTCTGATAAATTCAAAACCTTAACAAGTATCATCACAAGATAACCAACAACATCTAAATCATTACAACAGTACTGCCCACATGGGGAGGGAAAGTAAAACATAGTTCATAAACATAAGTACAACTCTAGAGTCCATCTAGCTAAGGTTCACTTCATTCGAGTTAATTACCTGTTTCATAATAGGGTTAAGCTTGGGAGTTCAGTAGGAAAACTCCATAGAATGATAGTAGATACTTTTATAGACATATAATAACACAATTCATTCATGCAACTTTCACAGTTACACATGCATAATTCACTCACATTGTCCTTATCATGCTTATATTCTAATTTACATACATTACATGTAATCGTACATATTTTCATAATCTCAGGTTCAACATCATGCTTATTATAAGTCAGAGTCAATGCCCATGACCCCTTCATGCTATAACCACATTTCATGCACACACTTCTCTTCTATAACATCTAGCAATGTATCACACAATCAATTCATTTCCAGCTCCACATATAATGGAAGACATGCATCATGATTCGTGGATGTGTATGCAGTGTAGTGTAATGTATAATGTGAAGTGATGTAATGTTTGATGTGATATGATGTGGTGCATTGTATTATATGATGTGAAGTGATGCATTGTTTTGTGTGATATGATGCAAGTATGCAAGGGTAGTTAGGCCAAGCCTAACTGTGACACTACAACCATGTAACTGTTAGTAATCATTTCTTTTAGGGGGTGATCCCAAGGTAGAGAATGCCACCCTCTTTTCTTTCAGGGAATAATACCAAGGGCAGAAAATGTGCCCTCTGTCCTTTCAGGGAATAGTACCCTAGGTAGGAAATGTGCCCTCTTTTCTTTCGGGAAATGGTACGCTAGCCAGGAAATCTGCCCTCTTTCCTTTCGGGGAATGGAACCCTATGCCGAAAATCTACCCTCTTTCCTTTCGGGATGTACCCTAGGAAGGAAATTCACCTTCACAAACACAATCAACCAGTACATCTTGTGCCACATACAGCACAAGGATCACCAGTGAGTGGCTCTAGCATCACTCACAAATATCCAAAATTCTGAAAACATACATGGGACTCACATACCAAATACAGAGCAAAATTATCCAGCTAAGATCATTGTACACTCAAACTTTATGCCACATAGTTCATGTCATGATGCAATCATTAAAATCACATTAACACATAATAGCATACCATATGTAGTCAGTTCATGTTGAAAACTAAGTAGTTTACACATTTTACTGCAGAAAAGCTTACACAGGTACTTCGAGCACAAACCAAGACCACACACACAATCCAAACCCAAACAAGCTTCCCACAAATTTTCATACACTTTGGAGCTCGGCAAGTGCTCGGTAGCTGCCGAAGCTGCTCCGCAGGTACCTTGGCAGCTACCGAGCTTCTAGTTGAGCAGGCAATTCAACCCAGAATTTCACTTTTCTCCTCGTGGTTAGTGCCCAATGTTCTATACACCCAAATTTATTGTTAAACATAAAAGTCATAATTAACACCATTAGGAACTAAGTTAACATGTCATAAACAAAACCCAAACTTCAATTCCAAGTTTAACATAACAAATTCAACAATTTTCATGAATCAAAGTTCAAACTTAAATTTCTTCCTAACTTTCTTAATTCAACAATTAAAAACAAGATCTTCACACAACATGGAGAATTCATAGTTTATATGCATAATTTAACCACAAAAAACACAATGATGCTATATGCATTATTCTATAGCATCATTACATTCTATTAGCATGCCTACCGTAGAAGTAAGGAAATTCCTATCTCATCCAATCTTTGATTTCTCTAAACTTCAACCCCAAGGATTTCTAGAAACTGTTCCTCTTTGCTTTCTCCCTTCTTCTCCTTCTTCCTTCTCTAGAATTCTCTGTAATTCCCTTCCTTTCTTCTTTCTCCTTTGGTTCAAGTTTTTCCCTCCGAATGGTGGTTATCTCCCACTACTATGAACGTTTGAATTTGGGAAGTTAGTGGGGTTTTCCCTCCGCACTAATTGATTTAAAATAAGTTCAAAGACCAAAGTATCCTCAACTCTCTCCTATAGAACAAACAACCTGCCCAAGGTCCAGTTCACTCCAAACTTTGGGGCCCAAGCCCAAATCACCTGAAATTGTCATAAATTATCCTATAATTCAACCTAATTACACTTTAGTCCCATTCAGCCATTATTATAATAATTCTTAAGTTCATTTAGATGATTAAATATGATTTAATGATTAAATAAGAGTGAAGATTCAAGGTCACTACAAATATACTTACCCACCAATCAGCTAGGATTTTTTCCGTTAAAAATTTAAAAGGACTCCTCGAGATGGATTCAAGTAGGATACATAACCCAATGTAGCCCCCACTCCTAACCCAAATTGAGGAAGCCCCCCTTTGTCCAAGATATCTCTATGCACCTTGAAGATAGTTTCCATCCATTCCATCACATCCTCAGTGATAAAATACCCCCTCGAACATCACCATTGCTCGACAGTCAGTGGGTCCAGTACTTCGCTTCTTTTTTGGTTGCGAAAGTTCGGCTATGGATGAATCATCACCCGAGGTGGATGGGAGAATGGTAGGACCTTGTGTAAGGGTCACAGAGGTTTACTCTGTACATATGTCCTTCAGATCCCTTAGAACCTTGGCTTCTGGGAGGTTCTCAAGAACACTCATTGCCAAGACCAAGAGGGTTGATCCACCGGATGAAAAAGAAGTCACAACAATAGCCCTAATTTCTTGATCGGTGCAGCTACTCGAATTTTAGAGCAGAAGATATTGTAGAAGGAGGTGCAACAGCTGAAGATGAATCAATGCCCGGATAGATGGAAGTATCTATCACCATTCCAGTCACAAGGAGTGACTCACCAAGTCAAGAAGTCGTTATAGTATCAGCCTCGCCTTCTTTCTCGAACCCGAGGTTTCAGTATAGTCTGAAACCTTTGCAATCGTTACTGAAATCTCGGGCATCACAGTAGTAGAAGTAAGGGGAATCATATGGGCAGATGAAGGGGTGGTGACATCTTCCCCAACGACCGCAGCTATTGGTTTTGAAGGTACAATCCCCCGACCTAATAAAATCTCGACCTCCTAAGTGACTTTTGGAACAGTTGCATCTGAAACTGGAAGGATTGGTTTTCCAAGAGGAAATGCAATTGCAGTCCTAATCCCGGCCCCCACTTCAGCAGGGTTCCTTGAGGTCTCGGCGGTTTCAGGTGCGAAAGTGAATTCAGTCTCCATTGACATCCCGGGTTGATCAACATCCGGGATAAAAGGTTCAACAGAGGATGCCACAGTAGGAGGAGGGTCGAGGTTTGGAGGTTCAAGGGAACCTATTTCTTCTTCAGCAAAAGGAGGGAATTTGAACCCACTTAAAGCGCTCATGCCTTCGCCACCGGGCAAAATTAAGGAATCCCTGGATAGAGGTGCACCCTCGGGATTGGTCTCCATGATTGGGGAATCTCCCACTGCATTGCCAACATGTCCTTGTGTTCCATTGGCCCTACTACTCGCTTTCCCTGCCACATTGACACTACTTTCCTCCTCTCATACCTCTCAGTTCTGTCCTCTGGGCTCCCACTGTTAACCTCACCTTCATCCTCGAGGTCTTCTACCTCCTCACCGCAAGAGGATTCCACCTTCCCCTTTCCTTTGTCTTGAGGACCACTCGAGGTCGTAAGCCTCACCTTGCAGTTCTTCTTCTTCCGCATCGCCTAATGCATCGGGGGTGGATATGACAATAAGTTGGAAGCCTAGTGCTGATCTCCCCCCTGTCCTCTACATGATATTCTTCCATCATCTCATCCAAGGTCATATGACAAATTTGGGGGAGATCCAAAGCATTGGGCATGTGTTTTGCTCTCTGTCACAACCCAAACCAGAAATTCCCGATTTCGTACGTTTTCCAGTTCAAGTGCAACCTTCACCCCGTATTTCTACGGGTGTGGCTAACAAAATTAGATTCCTAACAGTCCTAGTAGGATATAAGTAACTAAAATACGCCTAGAATTAAAATCTAATAATTTCTAGGTTTTCACAGTCTTAGTCTAAACTAAAGCTTCAAATCTATCAGAGTGCGCTACCCAGTCCGAACTTCCTCTTTACGTCTATGCTCCTGAACCTGAAAAATAGTAAAACAACAGACATAAGCTAAAAGCCAGAAT
>JAUPMG010256557.1:0-21144 GCA_031762675.1 Pachysandra terminalis | reverse complement strand
CACACCCAAACTCCATGGATGGTGGCGACTCCATTTTAACCCGATCAACCTAGGGTCCACCCGACCCGGGGGCGATCACAGTGTGCACCATCAAAATTAAGCTTTATGAAGTTCGAAGGTGGGAATTCCCATCTAACAAAAATAGTTTCTTTCACGCCCCTTTTGCTTACACAGTTGTGTCTATGTTGTATCTGGGATGTATCCTGTTGTATAACAGAAAGAGAAATTAGTGCATTATCCACTAAGGGGGGTCTCACCATCAAAAAATCTTTTGTTCCTAAAGTTTTAGGTCATCCACATAAAATTACAAACAAGAGAAGGTACATTAGGTATAGAGTTAGGAACTCCCTCATCCTGTGTTGCAAATGCAGTTGTAAGAAAGTCCTTGATGTTGTTGACATGAGAGAAGTCGTAAAGGAGACCACCTGCAAAAGTGAACCAACATGCCCTAGCGAAAGGGCACAGCAAAAAAAATGTGTTCTATGCTATCAACATAATCATTACAAAGATGGCACTTCTCAATGGGAACACCAATCCTCATGAGAACATCATTGGTAGTAATACCCCTATGGCAACACTACCAAACAAAAATACCACTTTACTCTTGATCAGATTATACGCCAAAACAACTGAAAAAATACCCTTTGCCTTAGGGGCCCAGACCATTCTATCTTCTTGCCTTATGGAGCAGATTGGGATACCGCAGATAGAAACAGCAAGGAAATCAAGCCAAATATCCCTAATTTTTGTCATGTCCCAAGTCTGAGTAATTTGATCAATAATATCAGCAGCTTTAACCTGCGAGAAGTGGTCTGGTATAATGAAGTCAGAGGCATTAAGAGGTAGCTAGTCGACGTCAGAGATCAATATGTTTTGACCATTGGCTACCTGCCAACCAATGCCATCAAGGATAATATCCTTCAGTTTGCACAGTGATTTTCAAAACTGAGAGTTAGATGGCTTAGCAATCACATTGAGGGCAAAGTTCAGTCTGAGGTACTTTGATTTCATAAGTTTGTACCATAATGAGTTACTGTCAATGGTCAATTCCCATGCTCTCTTAGCAAGCAGAGCATCGTTGAACCAATAAGGTTTTTTCATGTTCAACCCACCTTCTCTACTCGAGCCACAGATCTTGCTCCACCCAATGGTGTGAAGACCCATCTTGTTATCATTGTTCACCCATAAGAAATTTCTAGCAATTTTGTCCAGTTCATTGAGAGTACTAGTAGGGAGTTTTATTGCCATCATTAAATGTTGTGGTTGCCCAGCCAATGTGGACTTAATAAGAGTCACACGTCCAGCCTGAGTCAAAAATTTTGCTTTCCACCCTTCTAATCTCCTATGAATACGAGCTAAAAGCTCAAAAAAATACAACAATGGAGGGCTTGCCATAAGTTATAAGAACTCCAAGGTAAGTGCTGAAATCCTTTTTCCATTGAACCCCAAAGATGTTAATAAAGTCAGCCTTATGCTTTCCAGACACATTAGGGCTCAAGAAGACAGAGGATTTTTCATAATTTAACTGATGCCCAACCTAGCTACAAAACAGGTCAATAGTGGCCCCCTCTGAGGCAGACACCCTCCCAAGGATTAGGAGATCATCAGCAAAGAGGAGATGAGTGACATCAGGGCTCATCTTGCTGATCTTGACACCATTGATCTTTTTGCAAGACTCCTCAAAGTTAAGGGCAAGAGTGAGGATCTCTTGACACAACTTGAGCAGGTATGGTGATAGTGGATCCCCTGCTTGAGCCCACAACTCGGTTTAATGTATCCAGTAGGACAACCATTCAATAGAAAACTGTATCGGGCAGTAGTGACACAGTACATAATTTTTTGGATCCAGGATCGAGAAAACCCAAATGCCTCTAATGTATGAGCGAGGAAGGACCAATTAGCCCTATCATATGCTTTACTGAGATCAAGTTTAAGGGCAAACAGGCCTTTCTTCCCTTTTTTCCTTTTACAGATGGTATTAATCACGTCCTTATTGATGAGATTGTTATCATGGATAGCTCTAAGAAGGAGAAAGGCACTTTGGACAAGACTGAGAATTTTGTTTAGTATGGGTCTCATACGATCAACCATAATTCTCGCCACTAATTTGTATAGGAAATTACACAAACTAATGGGCTGAAATTCATTAACTGTACGAGGTGACTCACACTTAGGGATGAGGTACAAGCTAAGTAAAATGGGCAAATAACTGTTTACCAAAAAACAAATGTACTAACGATGAAACCTGATTAAGGATACAAACACATTCATCGCAAGATACTAGCATTTTGATCATAGGATACTAGCTTTTTAATCACAGTTTACAAGTTATTTCAAAATGCGTACTAATAGTTTTATTAAACTTGATTAAAGATACCAATATTTTCATCGGAGGATACCAACAATTTGACCATAGGAAACTACTTTTTTTTTTATCACAATTTGCAAGCTATTTCAAAATGGACAATCAACTATTTGACATACTAACGATGCCATGGTAGTGGTGGTCATGGTGGTAGTGGGGTGCGGGTGCGGGTGCGGGTGATGTTGGTGGTGGCGGTGGTGGTGGTGGTAGTGGTAGTGGTGGTGGGGTGAGGGTGGTGGTGGTGGTAGTGGGGTGTTGGTAGTGGTGGTGGGGGTGGGTGTTGGTAGTGGTAGTGGTAGTGGTAGTGGTGGTGGAGGTGGTGGTGGTGGTGGTAGTGGTGGTAGGGTGGTGGTGGTGTTTGTGGAACGTCTAAGTGCAATTCACGTTAAAAAGAGTAGTACAACAGAAAAATACAATAAAGTTTAGTCATAAGGGTATTTTGGGCATAAGATACTTTGCTACGGTACAAAGTGCCTTAAGCTCAATTACGTATATGAAAATTGCCTTTTGTCCGATAAAGATTTTTCAAAAGGTTTTTTTGGCACTAGTCTTTAAATGGTACCCATTTGCCTAATTTTCCCATCTTCCGAACCCAACTTTCTTTCCTAACTTGCCTGGTAATGTACAATCTTTCTAACGAATTGCAATTTCTCAACAAAAAAAAAAAAAAAAAAAACTTGTCTTAAATGCAACTTTCTTAACTTAGAAAGTTTTCATAAAATAGCAATTTTTCAAAAAAAAAAAAACAGTAAGGGTGCACTGGAGGAGAGATCCGAACTAGCGACTTTCTCTACCACTTTCTTAACTTAGGTTCTCCGCTCTTGCAGAATAAGAATATTTCAAAAAAAAAAAAAGAAAGAAAAGTGTGCGGGAGAAGAAATCTAAGCTACGCAACTATTAGAGCCTGGAGAGATCTTAGGAATGGGTCATTTTAAACCTACGTTGATCAATCTAATCTCACCAAGAGCTCTTAGATCTTGGGATTTGATGAATCAAGAGAAAATTAGTAAAGCAAATACAAATGAAAGGTAGAAAGTAAGGAAGAACACACAGATTTTACGTAGTTCGACGATCTTGCCTACGTTCACGGAGCGCACCATAAATCCACTATATTCTTGAAGTTTTACCGTCTGAAAGAAACTTTATGAAAACCCAAATTTGAAACTGAAAATTGCATATTTATAATAGAACTTGATAGGCCGGGTATAAAAAATGGACTCGGGTCGGGACCTCTGCCCCCCGCAAGCTGACAGCGCAGCTTGACCTGCTGCAATGGCGCTGCCCCCGTGCCCCATGCAAGCTGACAGCACAACTCGACCCGCAATTCGCCCCACTCACAATGACATAATGGCAAATAACCAACTTAGGCTCCACAAACCCAATACTTCCACTTTCTCAGAAGTCTACTCCATGCTCTATGCTCCACTGTTTATTCTCAGGTAAATCTCTCTGTTTATTCTCTTTCTTTGTATTTCTAAGGTATATACATTCTTGGTTATTCTCTCTCAAAGTCTCTTCTCTATTCCAGGTAAATCATTCTCTTTTTTAGATTTTTTCTCTTCAAAGAAAGGTTTAGAGATATAATGCTCAGGTAAATAATTATCTATTTTTGGATTTCTATCTTATTGTGTGTTCGTCGCCCCCCTCTATTCTTTTTATTCTGCTTGCCATTAATATTTCTATAGAATTTTTTTCCCTGTTCTATATTCTCTCATTATCTGTGTGAATAACCTGTTTTGTGGTTACTACAGAAGACTTCTTTAACATGAAAAACACTGTTAAATAAGTCTTCTTTAGTGGAGCTAAGAGCTAGGAGCTAGGAGCTAGGAGCAGAAGACTGTTAAAGAAGTCCTCTTTTAGTGTTCTGTTTTGTGGCTATTATTGAAGCAAATTAAACAATGTTAGATGTCCTTTTCTTACCCTCTATATGCGAAGGCCTTTTCTTACCCAATGATCTTGAAGAGAAGGGGCTTTTAACTGAATCAATCACTTTCATGTTCTATTTTGACTGATTCAGGTTTACTATTGAAGCAAACCTGAATCAGTCACTTCCATGTTCATTCATCAACACTAAGAATGATTTGTGCAACAATCACACTTGAGATCTTCATTTGATCAGTACTTTAACAGGCAGATGTACACATTGTCAAGGATGTTGTTTCCTCAGCCGTTGATGTGTTATTTACTATCAAAGGTGAGACACATGCAGTTTGTGTTATCCCAACTTAAATATAGATTAATAACAAATTATAGTTCATTAGTTTGTACACCCTCCACCCCCTCTGTTTTTTTTTCCAATGTTGTGTCACTTATGAGTTTTACATAATTTATCATTTGTGTCAGATCCAATGAGAAGCTATAGCTTTCCAAATTCCAATTGAACCATGATTTTTGGAGAAGCATCATTGAGGTTGAGTTTTTCCTATTTTACTCTCAATGTATGTTAAAACTGGATTCATTTGTTGCTTCTTTGTCCCCTATACCCATTAGATGATTGTTTTCTAAACGGGCTCAAATTCATACGGTCTAGAATCTAGAAAATACTTCAAATTATTTGGCTAATTTAGACCTAATATTTAGTTGGATTTAAGAAACATATCCATTACATTTCCTATTTGTTTTTATTAGATGTTGTTTGCTTACATGAAAAGGATTAGAACCCAGGTGTACAATGTGAAAATTCTGCTGTTCTGGGATTTTAAAGGGGGAAAAAAAAAAAAGTTTTGTTATTAGAATAAACTCATCTTGAAAGAGATTTCCACACTTTGCATACATGTTGATGAGAGTGTCCTTAACATGAAGGTATTGTACTCGTTAGTCCATGCCTGAACGACCAGGAGAGTACCAAGTTCGAGTTTTTTTTTTTGCACAGATTCAATGTCGTATTCTTGATTCCTGAACATTAGAGATCTAATTCATAGCTTGGTCCACTCTCGCACAAAATCTTTACCTTAACTTTTGAACAAGTAGTTTATAATCACGAGATTTATGATACACTTCCATGATCAAAATTCACATTATAGCTTTGCTCAATTAATGTCCTTTTATCTAAACTTCAACTTCTTTGTTTTATGCAAGGTATAACCGAGACACAGAATAAGGTTGTAATAACAGACAAGATGTGGACACGACTTCTAACCTCGACCAATCAACCTAACTTCTTGAAGCCTAAAAATGTGATCGACTTCAAAAAAGAAGAAGCCGGAGACAACAATGGGGTGACCTGAGGGGCTTCTCATCTGATCCCAAAGCAGCTTATCAAAATCCCCCTCATGATTTATGTTTTTGGTGTTTGATATTAAAATGACCAATAAAATCCCATACAAAAAAATAATCACAACTTTAACTTAATTGATTGTTCAGGTTTTATTTCTCATAATTAAATTCATTTATATATGCTAAATTTTATTTAACACATTTATTATGTATTCCCGTGCATCACACGAAATTTCCACTAATTCCATTTTGAAGCTATGGGCTTATGACTTGAGCCTTATCCAAGAATAGACGTAGCTGCCCTACCTACTTTCATTTGCTATGATGTAAATGTAACGCGTCCGAAAGCAGTGTGTGTCTGGCACCAAGCAATTGGTACCATCGAAAATATCTTACACAAAAATATCTCACGAATAATTCTTTTTCTCCTTTTTAAAGTCGTGGGATCCATCGCATACGATATTTTCATCCGAGTCGGTTGAACGTCAATAAAACAGAGAGCGCGATCCCAGTTTGTTCAACAGTTCATTCGCTTGTTTTCCTCTTAGCAACCATTTGATTCGTCTTCTATCACCTTCTACGCTAAGAAAGACAAGTTAAGTTCATCAGCTCGTGCAGCCATGCTATGTGTCCAATGTGGGACGACTAGCAACCCGTGTCGATGCAAGGTGGTGGGACCGACACTGGGAATCTTGGCGTTCCTCGTAGCGGCTGTGGTGGAATGGCCAGTGGGTGCGCTGGTTTATTGCTTTCGCCACTCGAAGGGTCGACGTATCATGGCTCACCCAGCCACCGTCGTCTATCCAAAGGTTTCCAATGCCATTCCAATCTGAGCTTTTCTACCGGAATTTCCTTTTACTATCTAGTGTCATGTGAAATGTGTTTGGTGTTTTGAAAACCGATCCGGTTCGTTCACACAGAACCGGTTGTCTCTAATTTCCTTTTGTTATATACTTAAATGCATGTTATGTAGTGTGTGTGAAATGCGATATGCGATGGTGTTTTGTTTCTCAAATATAACGTATATCTCTATATATGAGCAATGATTTCAAAATCGAATCGATGATCCGCCAAAAATTATCAAAAAGAACCACGGTCCAACCAGGTTCACATAAATCCAAACCATCTTTTATTATTTATTTAAATGAACCATAGGTTCTCTAATAAATCATGATGGGTCGAATCAAAATTCTAGACATTTTCGATCTGATCCAAGCCGAACGTCGGTCATGACCATGCTTCACAAATTGGATGGATTAAGATGGGTAAGAATGGCTCAACTTTAAAAACTATTGATTCCGCATTGTGAATTGTTGGAGGTATTGTCATTTGGAATTGAACTCCTCGTCAATCACAAACCCAAAATCCAACCCAAATTCAAAAACTATATATAAAATCCAACCCAAATTCAAAAACTATATATACTATAGTTTGGGTTTTGGTTCAGTCCAGTTTAACGAAGACCAACCCAAAATCAAACTGAGCTAATTCAGTTTAATAGTTTTATAGCTAGCTAAAACTGAATCAAGTATCTAAAAATCCAACCCAAACTGAACCAAAGTGGGCTTTTTGCTTGAACTGACCCAAGTGACACTCAGCTGAGACTTGGAGAGTTAGAATCTAGGCTTGTGGCCCATTGTATTACTAACCCTAACTCTAGGCTTGTGGCCCATTGTTTTACTAACCGAATGATTTGAAATGGGTTGGCCCACTAATTATATAGACAGCCTCAGCCTCCTAATAATGGGTCAGGTCAATTCAAAATTAACCCATTGTGGCATGAAGTGGGCCTGCATCTAGGCCATTGTAATACCGGGCCAATTCTAAATTGACCCAAATACAATCTAGTACTGATAATGAGCCAATTTGAAAATTGGTTCAACTCAATAAAAATAAGACATCTTGCAAGGTCAGATATGTAAATATATGTTCTAAAGAATATATAATTGAATGTCTTCTCGAAAGCTCGCCCTCGGTAGGAGAATATTTTCAGAATAATATATTTCGAAAAGCCCATTTTGGGAGAATCACTTCGAAATTAATAATATATATGAAGTTTCACTTGAGATAAGTTTCAAACCATAATTTTGAAGGAAATTTTTTGAAATATCCAATAAATATAGCATATATCAGGCTAACAAGCTCGAGAGGGTCAATTCGTTATACCAACATAATACTATTTTGATGATGTATTTCAAAATAGTGTTTTATGACATTTCGAGATAGTATCTCAAAATGAACTATTTATTATCCCAAAGTTATACAACTTTCGAGATAGTAGTTCAAAATGACAATCATAAAGATATATAGTTATGAATTATAAGGGAACACCTCTTTGAAGTTAGTAATTCGACGTCACTCATTTAAAATATAGGGGGAAATAAACGTTAGACTTTCAAGAATGGAGGCCAGAGAGGTAAGTTCTATTAACATTTAAGGACTTGAATCAAAATAGAACGGTAACATATCATTAATTTTATAACGGCATATTCATTATTAATCTAAGCGTTTCAAATTCATTCATTGAAACGTTATGATCTTTAATGAAGCATTTCGAGCATTCGAATCAAAATGCTTATATACATTAATTGAACGTTTTGAGTGTATTGAATGAAACGTTATAAATGGTTGAGTAATGAATACGAAGATATAAAAGGCCAATGATACATCATAAAGAAGGATTGGATTCTTTGGCATTTAGGACATCTTCTGAGAATTTGCAGAATTTTGTCTTAAGAATCTTTTTGAATTAAGTTCTGTGGTGATAATCCCAATATAAAAATCTAAATACAATAGATCCAAAGACAATCCCAAAATTCCAAAGTTCCTAAAACATAATAAGGAATAAACTAACATCCCTATATCCCTAATACCCAAAGAATGACAAAAAGATTATCTCTAAAGAAACAAAAGTGAAATAAATAAAACAAAACTAAGAGGAATGACTAGATTATCATAAACAAGAAATCAAATATAACCTTCATTGTATTAGATGACTCAGATCACAAAAATTGAGATAAAAACTTTACATTGAATTCCATGAATCGTATCATCCTAAAATAATAAAAGAAAATTAACGAAAATAATAAAATACTGGTGTTTGCAGTCGGGTTGCCTGCCTTAATTTCTTGCAGTTCATTTGGATTGACTTGGCCGACAACAATGGAGGAATCAGATTCAGCTGGTTAGAGTTTCAGATTGGAGAAGAACCTAGATTGAGCTTGCAGAGGATTTGAGGCCTTGATCTGGGTTTTGAGGTGTGGTCGAACAAAGAAGATGAGGTTTTTTGCAGATTTTCGTTTGACGTTTTTGATCCGGACGGCAATGAGGTTTGGGTTGGATGAACAAGGATTGCTAGGGCATAGTTTGAATGGGGTTTTAAATCAGGTTCTAGAGCTGGACAAAAAGGAAAAGAAGATGGGGTTTTTCAATATTCAGTTGGGGTTTTGCAAAGCAAACACTAGATTTTGATAGGGTTTTGGATCAGACGACCTAGGGTTTTGGTTTTGGGTTTTTGCAGGGACGAATCAAAGGGGTTAAGATAGGGTTTATGGTTGGAACGAACAGAGGAGTTTTGCTAGGATTTTCAGAAGGGGCTTCTAAGGATTTTGATTCAAATTCAAAGGGGCTTTGAATTGGTTTTCTAAGAGTTTCTGATAGAATTTCAATGGGGTTTTTTTAGAGATTTTGTTGGGTGTTTTGATCAGGACGAATAGAAGAACAAAGGGGTTTGGGGTTTTGACGAATAGGTATGCAGGGAGTTTGATTGGGTTCGAATAGGGATTCGTATGGGGAAGACAAACGGGGTTTTACTTGTTTTTAACTAGGGTTTTGCTAGGGTTCTATTGGTTTTTTAGCTATGGTTTAGTTAGTGTTTATATCTTGGTTTTTTAGCTGGGTAAAACGACTCTAATGGAGATGAAGGTAGGGACGAACTGGTTTCTACAAGTGGGGTTTAATGGACTTTTTTTTGCAATGGACGATTCTGTAGATTCGAGTGGATGATGGTAAAACGAAAGAAAAAAATAGAATAAAATTACCATTTGTGAATAATCCCTAGCGGAGTCGCCATCTGTGAACTACCCCGGGTCAGGTGGACCCTAGATAGATCGGGTTGTTTGGAGTTGCCACCACTCATTAGTTCACACCTGAACTCACCACTCATTGAGTTCAGGTGTGAACTACCCCTTGAAGTTATCTGCAAGAGAATGGCAAATGACCTCAGGGGGAAAACCAACCAGATACAGGAATAGAAATCTAGAGCAAAGTTCGCAAGAGAGTCTGCTACAAAGTTAGCTTCTCTAAATATACAAGTAAAACTAATATGATAAAAGTAAGAACTTAGTAAAGAAATATCTGAAATGACAGGTTGTAACTTCCAAGGAGCATCTTCAGGAGATATGTTGAGGATAGAAACCAGAGCAGAACAATCACAATCCACAATGAGAGTTTTGAATCCAGACTTTAGTGCCATAAGTAGCCCCTCTTTAATTGCATAGGCTTCAACAAAAAGTGAATTGTGATACAAACATAAGAGGCAACCGCGCAAAGAAAACAACTATCAGCATCCCTACAAACAGCACCAACTGCAGCAAAGTCTGGATAACCACGAGTAGCGCCATCAGTGTGATGAATCCGTGTTTAGGATGCGTCCAGTGAACAAAGATGCACACTTGCTTCCTATGTGAATGTTGCAATTTGGTTTTGATGTCTATTAGCGACCTTGTATCTGTCTGTAAAGAATTAAAAAGTGTAGAAGCATAATCAGTATAAGGGGGGACACTTTCAAAAATAGTTTTGTTACGAGTTAACCAAATTGCCCAGATAAAGTTAGCAGTAGTAGCAGCTAAATTTAGAAGGTGAGGGGGAAAGTGATAGTTAGAGAGATCAAATAAAAGTGTAAACCAATTCAGAACCGATGTAATATAATTAAGATGATCATTCCTCCCTCCTGCATAGGAAAACCAGATAGCCTTAGCAAAACTGTAAGTTACAAAAAGATGCATAAGGGATTCAATGAATTGGTGGCAGAGTACACAATCCAACTCGCTACTGTGAATTCTGCAATTCAACAAATCATAAGTAGGAATGCCATTGTGAAAGCATTTCCAAATAAAAAATTTTACCTTCTGAGCACAAGGGAGATGCCAAAGTTGAAACCAGATATTTCTGATAGGAGGGTTAGAAAGTTAAATAAAAGATTATATGCAGAAGAAATAGAAAACTTACCAAAGGTTGTTGGCACCCAAATTACCTTATCTTTAGAAGCATGAAAATGGATAGGTAAAGCTTTGATTCTTTCGGCAATATCATGTGGCCACTAATAGTCTATTATACAGTGACTCCAGGTACAATTCTCAACATCAATGATATCCACAACAACATTCAAGTGATCAGGTAAATTAATGGGGGAAATGTTTCCAAAAAAGGAATCCAATGAAAATTGTGAGTGGGAGTATCCTTCCCATTAGCAATGATCCAACCAAAATCACGTTGCACAATATATCTCACTTTACACAAATTCTTCCACATAACTGAGTCAGAAGGGTTGGGGAAAATATCAAAAATATTCCTGTTCTTAATGTACTTGGCCGAAACAGCTTTAGACCAAAGGGAATTCGGATCTACAAATAATTTCTAGACTCGTTTAGGTAAAAGGGCCTCATTGAATTCTCGAGGCCTTTTGATAATTTGCCCCCTGAACGTTTAGGTTTGTAGATATTCTCTCAACAAATTGTATGGAGAGTACGTTCACGCCCAGGTTTTTCCCACAGAAAATCCCTAGCAACCTTGTCAAGCCAGTTGACAACAAAAATAGGGATTTTAAGTGTGGACATAAGAAGAAGTGGTTGACTAGCCAAAACAGAATTGATAAGAGTAAACTTCCCAACTTGATTTAAGAATTTTGATTTCCAGGCTGTAAATCTATTACTGACCTTAATGATAAGGTCAATAAAATGGTTTTTTGAAAGGCAGCCAAAAAAGGAGGGAATGCCAAGGTATGATTTAAGTTCAGCATTCCAAGAGACTCCAAAGATATGAGCAAGTTTTCTATTCTCATGTCTAATAAATTAGGACTAGAGCAAATAACCGATTTTCCTGTATTGATAGCATGACCAGCTTCAAAACAAAATTTGGATAGAATATCCCGAATAGTAAAACATTCAGCCTCCTTAGTTTTACCAAATAAAAGGTCATCAGCATACATCAATTGAGAGATGGCAGGTCCACGAGCACTAATCATAATCCCATGAATGAGGTTAAGGGACATAGCTTTATCCCAATGCACTATTCAAGATAACATTGCTCTTGCCCATGAGATTGTTCATACGGTTAATTGCAAGAAAAAAGGTAGGGCTATTTTGTTTACTTTAAAGGTTGACCTTAGTGAAGCTTATGATAAAATCCACTGGGAATTTATTAAAAAAATGTTATTGCAATTTGGATTCAACTGATCATGAAATGCGTATCCTCGGCTTCTTACAATATCTTGGTTAATAGTTCTCCAGTGAGTCTTATTAAACCTGGCAATGGTATGAGACAGGGGATCCCTTATCCCCTTACATTTTTACTTTGGCCCTTGGGGCATATGTTAATGGAACCCATGTTGCGTATAATCCCATCCACTTGCTCGAACTCCACTGATTCGTTTATTGTTTTTTGGATGGGTTTAGCACAAAGTTTATACCGTCGAAATATACCACAAAAATATTGCAAACGATATTTTCCATCCTATGCGATATTCTTTCTCTCCTATTCAAAAATATCTCACGAATAATCTTTTTCTCATCTTGGTTACGTCCCCAGGCAGTGTATGTCTGGCACCATGCGATTGGTAAATCGAAAATATCACACAAAAATATCTCACGAATAATTCTTTCTCTCATTTTTAAAGTCGTGGGGTCCATTCAACAAGATATTTTCATCCGAGTCGGGTGAACCGCCTATAAAACAGAGAGCTTGATCCCCGTTTGTTCAGTAGTTCATTTGTTTGATTTCCTCTACGCTAAAAAAGACAAGTTAAGTACATCAGCTGGTGCAGCCATGCTATGTGTCCAATGTGGGACGACTAGCAACCCGTGTCGATGCAAGGTGGTGGGACCGACTCTGGGACTCTTGGCGTTCGTGGTAGCGGCTGTGGTAGAATGGCCAGTGGGTGCGTTGGTTTATTGCTTTCGCCACATGAAAGGTCGACGTATCATGGCTCACCCAGCCACCGTCGTCTATCCAAAGGTTTCCAATTGCATTCCAATCTGAGCTTTTCTACAGGAATTTTCTTTTCCTACCTAGTGTCATGTGAAATGTGTTTGGTGTTTTGAAAACCGATCCGATTCGTTCACACAGAACCGGTTGTCTCTAATTTCCTTTTGTTATATACTTAAATGCATGTTATGTAGTGTAGTGTGAAATGCGATATGCGATGGTGTTTTATTTATTAAATTTAACGTATATCTCTATATACGAGCAATGTTTTCAAGATCCAATCGATGATCCGTCAAAAATTATCAAAAAGAACCATGGTCCAACCTGGTTCACAAAAAATCCAAACCATTTTTTATTATTTATTTAAATGAACCGTCGGTTCTCTAATAAATCATGATGGGTCGAATCAAAATTCTAGACATTTTCGATCTGATCCAAGCCGACCGTCGATCATGACCATGCTTCACAAATTGGATGGATTAAGATGTGTAAAAATGAAAAAAGGGAATAATGCCTCAATTTCAAAAATTATTGGTTTCACGTTGTGGATTGTTGGAGGTATTGTCATGGTGTGAATGATCGGTCGATTCTGGTCCAGATTGGCCGAACCAAATTGGTATCGGCTCGGGACGAATTGAGATCCCAAGCCAATCCCTATTTTATTAACAATTCTGACTTATCCAAAGCCGAATCCGCTCGTCCAACCAAACAATTTGACTCAGTTTTGAACGAGTCAGATCGGGCGATCTAAATATAGATCGTCTGGCACCCCTTAACAAATTTCATTTTTTTTTTTTTTAAAGGCAAATAAAAGCTGGCCATGTTGGATCGCGATCTGATACTGAGTTTAAACACCATGGGTATTGTCATTGGGAATCGAACTTGTCAATCTCAAACCATTGCATTCTTTTTTTCACATGCCTTGTAAATCGGTGAAAACACCATTGACAGGTGAAGATCACTCTTCTCACATTCCAGATGCCTACTTTTCCTTTTGGAGAGGAGGTTAGAATAAATTTCGTGTCTAATGGGTTCGTGATTTGAAAAGCTTCAAAGTGTGTGTGCTCCAATGTATGTTGGGTCGATTGATCTCTCTCTTGCATATTCCCATTTTTTTTTTGGTTTGATTGTTTTAGTAGTACTGACATTACCAAGAACAACCATTATCAAGTATTGGGTAAGTTTCTAATTAGTATTACAATAAAAATTTCTAATCTAGTTTTTACTTCTTTTTAATGCATCAGTAAGTAAGCTAAACCTTCTCCATTTTATCTAATAGTTTTCTGATTTTTTTTTACTGTTCTACAAATTAATTCTTTTATCAATTATTTCTTTTTCCATTTGGAGTACTCATAGATTTTGTTTTTATTTGAATTTATATTTATTCTTAATCTAGGCTATTACTTTTAGCTTTTTTTTTTAAAATTAACTATATCTTAAAAAATTGCATTTTATTTTTAGTATTCATGTTGCTAACCCAAAGTTAGTTTTACAGGTATATATATACTATAGTTTGGGTTTTGGTTCGGTCCAGTTTAACGAAGACCAACCCAAAATCAAACCGATCTAATTCAGTTTTATAATTTTACTGCTAGCTAAAATTGAACCAAATATCTAAAAATCTAATCCAAACTAAACCTAAGTCGATTTTCTGGTTGAACGGACCCAAGTGACATGCATTTAATGCACTTCTCCTATTGATACATTTACAACACGTCTAATCAGCACGTGAGAAATGTAGGGGACTAATGATGATATTTGATTTCAAAATCAAATTGATTCAATTAGAATATGCCACTTGGCATCATGTAACAGAAATTACATATTTCGAAAGCTCATTTCGAGAATTAGAAAAGTTATTTCGAAAAGGATTATTAAGAATCTTGAAGTTCAATTTTGGATAGACTTCAGGTAATTGGAGAATTATTTTAGCATATAAGCATTCTAAGGATCCACTCGAAATGGACTTTCGACCAAGTAATCTGAAGATCCACTTGAGATGGACTTCAGAAATTCGAGTGCCCACATGTATTGGAGTATTTTGCCACATATGTGGGGAATATTATCTCGAATCAAATAAATATTCTGAGGATCCACGTGAGATGAACCTCAGAAATTCGAGCGCCAACATGTGTTGGAGTATTTTGTCACATATGTTGAGAATATTATCTTGGATCAAATAAATATTCGAAAGGATTCACTTGAGATCGACCTCAAAAATTCGAGTGCCCACATGTGTTGGAATATTTTGCCACACATGTTGGAAATATTATCTCGAATCAGATAAATATTATGATGATCTACTTAAGATGGACCTCAGTCATTCGAATGCCCACATGTGCTGGAGTATTTGGCCACATATGTTAGGAGTATTATCTAGAATCAGATAAATATTCTAAGGATCTACTTGAGATGAAACTTGAACAAATAATTCTAAAGATCTACTTGAGATGGATTTCAGACAAATATCATTGTTTTAAGCGCTCACTTATAGTTGGAGAATTACCTCGAATCAATACAACCTTCAGAGCATTTAAATAGATCTCAGACATATATGTTATATGATCATCAAGAAATTGTCTCTTATGTAATAGTGCATTTATAATGTGAATAAATATCACATTCTAAACGCAGGGAGCTAATGATGATGAGCCAATTTGGAAATTAATTTAATTCAATTGTAATATGACACATGGCAAGGTCAATTAGGTAATTACACATCCAAAGAATGTATAAATTGGAATTCTGAATATTGTTAAATAAGTATATTTCGAATATGCCATTTAAGGAGAATCATTTCAAAATTAATAGTATATTTTGAATTTCTACTTAAGATAGACTTCAAACCATATTCTCGAAGGAAAACCTTCGAAACATTCAATTATCATACCTTGAAAGCCTTTATAGGTTAGCCACCTAGGTTGTCTGGCTACACAACCCAAGGAGATATGACCAGGCACAACAAACAGCACCTGGATCGGACCACAAAGCACCCTCAGCAGCTAAAAACTCCACTTCAAACCCAAATCAACCATAACCCATAGCAACAAGAACCCCAACTAATCGACACTCGTAGATTCCTCTCTCTCTCTCTCTCTCTCTCTCTCTCTCTCTCTCTCTCTCTCTCTCATAATTATTCAATTGAGTTTGTTCTCTCCGTTTTTCCTCCTATTTCAGCGTTTAAGTTTGTTGTGTTTGTGTCTTTTAACTTCAATTTTTCTTTTTAGAATGCATATGCGAATACCTCTGTTGATCATGAGCTCTCAGATTCCTATTATTGTCCAATTATGTAACTACCTGTTGTCTCTTATCTCTCTGTCACACACACACACATAGATGCCATGCTAGCAATTCGGCGAATTATTTGCGAATAATTCACGAATTGAATCTTTGAAAGCATATACGGATAATACTTACAAACTTTTGAAAGATTCGGAATAATTCACAATTTTTTTCCTTAAAAAGTATAATACAATATTTTACAAATTTTGCAAAAATTCGGAACAATAATTTGTTCTGAATTTGAGACTAGGAGTCGAATGGCTATAAACTTGGATGAACTTGGGGAGCTTCTCTGCTATCGATGATGACGGGATGAGCAACTAAGGGAGGATCCTATAGAGAAGGCTAGTCCTCTAAGCTCTACTCAGCTAGCAAATGAGGATAGGGAACCTGAGAGAAAGTGCAGAAATCTAACTCAGAAAATAGGTTCATCCAAGAAAAACAAGAAAAGGTCTTATCAGAAAGAACATGAAGCCCAAGGAGTTGCTGTAGCAACGAGAGGTGCGACAAAGAAACTCAATTCATGACTAAGTGGGCCTGTTAGGACATTAAGGGTTTAAACAACCCTACCAAACAAGGTGAAATCAAAATGGTGATTCAAGAACACAAGCTCATCCTTTTTTGTTTGCTTGAAACAAAGGTTAGTAGTACAAACACTTATATTGTGGCAAATTATATATGCCCTGGATAGCAGATTGTGCACAACTATTCTGACTCCCATAGGGGCAGGATTTGGGTTCTTTGGGATCCTAATGTTTTTGCTGTTAATGTTATTAGAAAAGTGACCAACTCATTCATACATCCATCCATAACATTCAGAACAATGATGAATACTTGATAACTATTGTATATGGGTTAAATGACATTAGAGCTAGACGAAGACTCTGGAATTTCATGGCATCTCTTGCTACCTCGGATGCCTGGATTGTGCTTGGGGACTTTAATGTAATAATACACCAACATGAGAAGTATGGTGGTCTTCCGATCAATAATGTTGCAGCTTCTGACTTTAATGAAGCTATTGACCTTGCTGGTCTAATGGACATCAGAGCCACTGGCAACCGATTTACTTGGTCAAATAGGAGTCAAGGTGATGATTTGATTTTTTCAAAATTGGACAGGGCTCTTGTTAACCATGAGTGGCTTAGGAACTACAATGCTGCCCAAGCTCACTTCAGCGTTCCAGGTATTTCTAATCACTCCCCTATCATTATCTCAATGTATAATGATGGGACTAAATTGAACATCCCCTTCAAATTCTTTGACTACTGGACTACACACAAGGACTATAGAGACATTGTATCTCTTAGCTGGAGTGAAGATGTTGTTGGCACACCCATGTTTAGATTCACCTCTAAACTCAAGAGATTGAAAGTGACTTTGAAAAGTAGGAATTTATTTTCTGACTTGGAGCAACAAGTTAATAGTGCACGTCAGTAGCTGTTTACTGCCCAAGTTGTCCTACTTGATGATCCATCTAATGTGGAGCTTGCTCTTACTGAGAAAGAAGTTTTTTTCAAGTATAAAGATTTGTTATACAGGCTCGAATCTCAGACTAGGTAAAAGGCTAGGATCAAATGGCAGAACCTGGGGGATGAATGTTTAGATTCACCTCTAAACTCAAGAGATTGAAAGTGACTTTGAAAAGTAGGAATTTATTTTCTGACTTGGAGCAACAAGTTAATAGTGCACGTCAGGAGCTGTTTACTGCCCAAGCTGTCCTACTTGATGATCCATCTAATGTGGAGCTTGCTCTTACTGAGAAAGAAGTTTTTTTCAAGTATAAAGATCTGTTATACAGGCTCGAATCTCAGACTAGGTAAAAGGCTAGGATCAAATGGCAGAACCTGGGGGATGAAAATACTACTTTCTTTCATAATACTCTCATGGGACATAAAGCAAAGAACAAAATTATGAGCATCAAGAACAGAGATGGAGTTATGGTTGAGGGCCAATCTCAAATTGCTGATGTGTTCACTGATTATTTCACTTCCATCTTGGGCCTACCTTCTACTTCCACTATGGACAACATTGATTTAGATTTCCTTGGTAATGGGCTTGAGGATGATCAGATCAGGGAATTGTACAATACCTTTAGTGATGAGGATATCAAAAATTGCATGTTTAAACTTCAAGACAACAAAGCTCCTGGTCCGGATGGGTATACTGCCCAGTTTTTTAAAGATGCTTGGGACATTGTTGGTGGAGACGTAATTTCTGCAATTTCAGACTTCTTTAGAACCGTAGGATACTAAAGCAGGTAAATCACACCATCCTATGTTTGGTTCCCAAGAGCAACAATGCAACTACTGCTAATGATTTTAGGCATATTGCATGTTGTAACACCATATATAAGTGCATTGCGAAACTTATTGCGAACAGGGTGAAAGATGTTTTGAACTCTCTCATTGGCAAATACCAATCTGCCTTTATCCTAGGTAGAAGGATTTCAGACAATATACTATTTGCCCATGAGCTTATCCATGATTATTACTTGTACAGAGATAGCCCAAGATGTGCAATCAAGGTTGATCTTCAGAAAGCATATGACTTAGTGAACTGGAACCTGATATTTTGTGTGCTTGAGAAGTGGGGATTCCCTCCATTGATACGGAAATGGATTGAAGCTTGCATCACCACTATTCCTATTCACTCCAGATCAGTGGAGGACTTACGGGCTTCATTGTTGGCAGAAGAGGGTTAAGACAAGGAGATACCCTCTCCTGTTACCTCTTTGTTTTAGTTATGGAAGTTCTTCATAGACTCTTGAGTAGTGCCACCACTCAACCTAACTTTAATTTTCATCCTAAATGTGCTGACCTCAACATTGCTATGATATGTTTTCTAGATGACATATTCTTGTTCTCTAAGGCTGATCTTAACTCCATTGAAACCTTTCATGCTGTTTTGACTCAGTTTGAAAGGCTATCTGGCCTGAAAGCAAATGGAAGCAAAAGCATGGTCTTCTATGCTGGTGTAAATGAATAGCTTAAAACGCTCATATTTAACAAGCTTGGATTTACTTGTGGTCAACTCCCAATAAAGTATCTTGGAGTTCCACTTCTCTCCTCAAGACTCAAGATTAGGGACTGTCAACCTATTCTTGATAACATTCACGCGAGAATTCAAGCTTGGAAGGGAAGAAGCCTCTCTTTTGCTGGGAGGTTGATGCTGATCAGATATGTGATTCAAGGGATTTACTTCATTGGCTAAGTTGTTTTATTCTTCCCAAAAAAGTTCTAAGATTGATTGATAAAGCTTGCACTAATTTCCTCTGGGTTGGGTTTGACATGAGGAGGAAAATTCACCCCATTGCTTAGGAAAATGTCTGCTCTCATAAGGAAGATGGTGCCCTGGGTTTATTCAATTCTGTAAAGAGGAATGAAGTCTTGATTATGAGATACATCTGGATTATCCAATCTGGCAGCCCCTCACTTTGAGCATATTGGATTAAAAATCAATTAGTGAAGGATAAGAATTTTTGGAATATTAAGGGTCCCACCTCTTGCTCCTGGTCTTGGAGAAAGATTTTCAACTTAAGGGAGAAGGCTAGACTTCCCATGGTGAATCAGATTGCCAATGGTGAAGACACTTGGCTTTGGTTTGATAATTGGCACCCCAAGGGTCCTATTATTAAAATTATTACTCCAAGGAAAATTCACAATGAAGGCTTCAACATAAACGACAAAGTGGAGAAGCTTATTGTTGATATTAGATGGAATGCTCCTCAGTCCTCGAATGTCAATCTCAACTCTATTTGGCAGTCTCTCTCGACTGTAAATATCAATGCATGTCAAACAAGGTTACTTGGTCCCCTAGCTCTTCTAGTTGCTTTGAAGTGACAAGCACTTGGATATTCATCCATCCTATCCTTGACACCTTCAAGATGCACAAGACAATTTGGTTCTTAGGCAATATCTCGAAACACTCTTTTATCACTTGGATTGCTTCTCATATTCACATGTCCACTATGGACAGGCTGATCAGATTTGGCATACTTAACAATAATTTGTGTGTGCTGTGCAACAACCACCTTGAATCTCACTCCCACCTTTTCTTTAATTGTATCTATTCGAAATAAATCTGGTGTGACATCCTATGCAGATGTTTGATTCGGCATTCTCCTTTTCCTTGGTTAGAGGAGCTGGAGTGGTGTGCTAATAAATTTAGGGGCAACAACTACAAGATCCACAGACTTTCACTCAATGCAACTGTCTACTACATCTGGAAAGAGAGAAATGCAAGGATTTTTAAAGCCAAATTTTCTCATCCCAGGCTGATCATTAAGTTCATATATAAGGATGCTGCTGACAGATTTGTATTCTCCAAGACTAAGATTGTGGACTCTCCTGAGAATAGAAATCGTATGGATCAATGGGATATTTAGCCTTCCTGGTAGTAATGTTGTGGAGGTTTTCCAAGGCCTCTTGTGCTCTGCTGAATTGTTGCTGCTGATATTGCTTGTGCTGCTCTTCAAATGTCTATTATTGGGTTGTGGTCACCTGTGGTGCTTGCCTTGAATTGATTCGGTGTCGCCATACTGTGGTGATGCTTGCTCTTCGTGTGGTATGATCTGGTATTGTTTGAGCGTTTCTATGATCCTTGATGCTGGACTAGGATGGGTTATGTTCTTTAGGCTTATTATGCCTATTAACTCTGGGGTTTTGCCTAAGTGAGGAGATGGGACTAACTTTGCAATATGGAGCTTTCTTTATTATGAGCTAGCCTTTGTTTGGTTCTTTTTTAGTGCCTTTTGTGGACTAATGTGAGCTTGTTTTGGCCAACCCTATGGGTTTTGGCTTACTTTGTACATGCTTTACCCCTCTTTCAAATGGATTTACTTATCTATCTAAAAACAAGTTCAAAATGCATATAACACCAATACTAATGACGGACATAGGGAGCTTGGAGAGTTTGGGGATTTATCTTGGCTTGACAATCCGGCTTAGGCCGGACCTTCTTCTTCTCATTTGCATTGATGTTTCCGTACCTTCTTGTTCTCATTTGCATTGATGTTTCCGTATTGCATTATGACTGTAGCTATTTTTTTTTTTTTTTTTGCCTTTTAGATTAGGTTC
>JAUPMG010256538.1:0-21144 GCA_031762675.1 Pachysandra terminalis | reverse complement strand
CCTTGAGTTGAAGAAAAACTCCGTTCAGATCTCATGTTTTCCGGCCACCGATGGTAGGTTTATTCCTCACAAAGACTCAACCCTACCTCCTCTAATCTCTCCTCTCGTCGAACATCCTCATGTTCCGATCAACAGATCCGCAAGATTTCTGGCTTACTGTAATGGTCAATCTTCGTTCTTGAACAAATTGCAAGGCGATCCTGACTTCTTGATCGAATCTGAGTCGTCCGATCAAGCGAATTAATGGGTCGTGCTCCGACCCAACGAAAGAGAATAGGGCATTTTTTGCTTTTGTCTCTTTTAATTTGTTTAGATGAATTTTAATCTTTTTAATGATAGTTAAAAATCAAATATAATTAAATCTAAATTAATTAAAATAAAAAAAATCATATTAAGTCAATTTAATATCTGGGCGACCGCCCGGACAAATTAGGCAACTAGGCCTAGGCGGCCGCCTTTAATGGCACTGGGTAGACTTCAGTCCAAATGTAACCCCATACCACAGAACCCGCATCTTCACAATACTTCATATCACCAACAATAATATTATCACAAATCACTTGGGGTTACCACATTCTCTCCGCCACCATCACTTACTTCTCTACCTTGGTTACCTGTGTCCAATCCAAATTGGCCAGCTGGAAAAGCAAATTGTTGAATCAGGCAGGTAGAACCACCCTAATAAACTCTGTCATCAACTTCATTCCCATTTATGCCATGTCAACAGCCAAATTTCCATCAAAGACCCTACAACAATTAGATTCCTTAACAAGAGCATTTTTCTGGGGACACTCCACACAGCAAAGAAAAATACACACTATTTGCTGGAAGACAATTTGCCAGCCTCTACAAAATGGAGGGCTAAACATCAAAAAACCAAACATCATGAACCAAGCCTTATTGGCCAAAAAAGCTTGGCAAATCTTCTCAAGACAAAATTCCCTATGGAGCATCATGATGGCACAAAAACACCTCACACGAGGACCTCTTCTTCAACTCACTACAAAGCCACGAAATTCTCCAGGATGGAAAAGTATTTTACGGGGTTCAGCTTCCTTGAAATTGGGTATCCTATGGGTGGTTGGTCGAGGTCACTCAATTAACATCTGGAAAGATAGATAGGTAAGGAGTTTCTCTCGGGAACAAATTTTATCTTTCAAGCCAGCGAATTGCAGACTTGAATGGGTAGCCCAACTTATTCATCAAGACTGGGGTACTTGGAATCAGCTTTTGATTCAAAATCTATGGCCTACAGAAATAGTTCAAGAGATAATAAAAATATCCATTCTTGAAGAAGGAACAAGAGACAGGTATATTGGGAAGTAACATCCAAAGGAATATTCACAGTGGGATCTGCATATAAAGAAATTCTGAAGAGTAACGCTTTTGTTGGAAACAGAGAAAGGTATTGGTTCAAACTTTGGTATATCCCACTTCCTCAGAAAATTAAGCATTTTCTTTGGCAATTCTCCCACAATCAGCTTCCAACTAGACTTTTGCTTGGAAATATCTTATGTTTGGATAATTCCAACTGCTCAATTTGTGAACAGTAAGCTGAATCACAAACCCACCTCTTTCTAACATGTCATGGTGCCAGAGTAGTTTGGTTTGACTCACCATTGATGTTTCAGTCTGACTCACAAAATGTGACATCATGTAAAGATCGGTTTCAGAACATTCTAGATCTACGAAAGTCAAATGATGACCCATATGAATCAATACCATCTTTTGTAGGCTTTATTCTATGGGAAAAATGGAAGGCAAGAAATGTGGTTATCTTTGAAGGTGCCCCTTTTGTTCCTATACTAATTCTTGATGAAGCCAGAAGAGGATAACATGATTTTTGGTTCTCAACTTTGAACAATCAGAAGGGATCTCATGATTCAATTCTTATATCCTGGTCACCACCAAAGTACCCTTTGATCAAAGTAAACTTTGATGGAGCCTTCCAAACAAGTACTGGTCGTTTTAGATTCGGAGGACTACTTCGTGACCAAAAAGGTCGGTTCATTGCTGGAGTGGGGTCATGCACGGAGGAAATAATAATATTGTGGCAGAAGCCTGCACAGCTTTGGATATGTCAAAAGCCCTTACGCCATGCAAGCTTCCTAATTATCCTTGGAAAGTTTGTTCTTAGGCAATCCTTAAGAATGAAAAAAATTGGGAATATGCGTATACACAATTCAGATTTAGCCATAAATATGATTATAATCACAGTTATAATAACACTTCCGGCCAGTTAAAGTTATAACTAGGCTTTTGACGACATATTTGAGTTGAAATTAATTAGGTAGTTACAACTTACAATAGGCACCAAGCATATGTGTCTAAATTGAGGACAAATGGAAAGGTTAAAAGAATCAAATTTCTGATTTTCTAGGACTACTAACGGATCGGTTTTTAATCAATATCAAAAAATCTGACAAACTAACAAAGGTTTTGACCAGGTGGGTTCTCCTCAGGAAAATACTCTATGGTTAAATATGGTTTGATTGCAGAGTTTATAAAAGTAGACCTGTTTTAGAAAACATTTTTAATTTGCAACTCCACTTGAATCCATTATTAGAATAAAATGCGAGTATTTTAGCATTTTGTATGTAGGAATTAACATCTTATTTTAAAGAATGAACCTACAAAATACAGGGTCATCCAATTCAGCTCACCAAATACCCAAGCAAATACTATTTTTCAGTGCACCATTGGTTAATAGAACTTAGTCTTAATATCAATCTTCCATCTATTTTTTCTTTTTTTTTTGATAACTTGGTTGTCCGGGCCTTAGGCCCGACTAATCCCAAGTAGGAGGCTTGCGCAGCAACCCACCGCCACGACCTCCCACTTAAATCCGAGCCTACTCAGCTGGGGAATCGAACTTGAGACCGTGTGCCTAAGCCACACAATCCCCTACTATATTATGATACTACATACTATATTATATCAAAGCTAATATAACTAATAATTTAGACTTGCATTATTTTATGCAAATTGTAAACACTATATTGTAACTCATAGCCTATATCAAAGGGTGAAGTTGTTAAAAGTGTTGGCATAACAGACTTTACTTTCCCCATAGGAGAAATTTAGCGAGTTCTTTTTTTTTTTCATTCTTGGCAATCGTTCAACCCAACGGTCTTGAAACAATATTTTTATTGTTTGTAACCGACATCAAAACCATGAAGCAGTTGCATAGTTGGAGGCAGTCACTATTGGTTTCTTATCTCCTTTCACTCTCAAGTTCTCCTCTATTCTTTCATCATTCCTTTCTCTTCCTTTTCTTTTTCTTTGTTCTTTTCAAAATTTTCCTTTTTTCTATGATTTGAAGAATAATTATTCCACTTTCTTCTTAGGAAAACCCATCTCACTTATTTGTATTGCCCCCTTCTTTTATGGGCATAGGATGAGTTACATGTTGACATGTGTACAGTAAAGAACCCAAGAATTCTCCTTAGATCTTTGTTTTCATGCTTTTAATTTTTTTGGTACATCAAAAATTCATACAGAATATTCTCACATATTATTTTTAATTGAAAATGTTTTTTTTATGATTTTTAATTTTGAAGAAATTTTGTAAATATCCTAGTTTGAAAGTTGCTTGAACTTGTATCTTGAATTTTTTACATAAACAAATTTTGGACGTAGGTCAACTTCGATCAAAACCCTTGAAGTGTTGATGGAATCTCCTACTCTTAGGTCGACCATTTGTCCATCTAAAAGATCAGTGTGGTTTCATGTTGGCAACTGCTAAGTCTGCTATGTGAAATAAACTCAAGTATAGGTCTTATGTCTTATGTGTATGTATGACTTTAGATGTTGAATTTATCTAGCGCCATATCATAAGATTCAAGGGCTCGATGGGATCATGGACACTTTGTTCATTTAAAACATAATAATATAATGTCCATAAAAAAAATGCAGCTATATATACTTTTAGTATTTATATCCAATAAAGGAAACATTCAGCTACAAAATAAAGCAATTATAGACTCAAATTATGATTACAGAAAATGCTAAAATGTTATAATGTAGTAAACTTATGAAAGAGAAGACTAATTTAATTATCTTTAGCGGTCCCTAAATACTAGTTGCGTGGTCAGTGATTGAGATGTATACCCAACGAAAATAAAATTCATCTAAAAAAACAAGCTAAGACTACGCTTTATACTCACGTAACATCCGATAATGGTATATGTCAATATAAAATCTTAGCCAAAGTGTTATCCATGTGGTTGAAAGAGGTATTAGGTCCCCTTGTGTCGCATAACCAAAGTGCCTCTATAAAAGGCAGACAAATCTTGGATGGGGCTTTGATTTCAAATGAATGTGTGGATGAGAGGTTGAAATCAAGTGTGGCAGGATTGGTCTGCAAGTTAGGCCTTGATAAGGCCTATGATCGGGTTGAGTGGGAGTGTCTTGATGCAGTACTGTACTGGAAAGGCTTTGACTCTAGATGTCGTAGTTGGATCCAGCGGTGTGTTAAAAATATGGCTTTTTCTTTTATTTTAATGGATCTGTATGAGGTTAGTTCTCATCCTCCAGGGGTTTGCGTCAAGGGGATTCACTGTCACCACTTTTGTTTATTCTGATAAGTGATGTGTTAATTTGCTTCTTCCTTAGAGTTGAACAGTTAGGCCATGTGGAAAGTTTTGAGGTAGGAGCATATCAGGTTCCAATATCACATCTCTAGTAGGCAGATGATACCATTCTCTTTTTTGGTGCCTCTAAGGAATGGGTTTTTGGGTGAAATGCATACTCCGGTGTTTTGAGATGATATCTGCACTGAAAACCAATATAGAGAAGAGTAATCTTTCAGGTATCCATGTAGAGCAAGAGTTCTTCTCTGAGTGTGTTTGTATGGGTGTTTAAAGGGGAGCTTGCCCCTTGGGTTACTAGTTTTACCCCTTGGCAATAACCCTAGGTCAATCCAATTTTGGTTATCGGTGTTAGAGAAAATAGAGAGGAGGTTAGCCAAGGGAAGAGGAATTATTTGTCATTTGTTGGGCGGATTACACTAATTTAATCATCCTTGGCTAATCTCCCTGCCTATTAGTCTATTTTCAGATATCCTGGAGAGTGGTTAGTAGGATTGAACAGTTACAGCGTGAATTTTTATGTGAAGGGGGTTGGCTTACAAAGGATCATTTTGTTCTCTAGGAGATGGTATGTAGGTCTAGACACCATGGTCTCAATTTGGACAACACCAATACACAAGACTCGGCTTTCCCGGGCAAATGGCTTTGGAGATTCAGTGTAAAGAGGGGCAATCACTAGCGTAAGGTTGTTATGAGCAAATATGGCACACATGTGAATGGGTGGGATATTGATACCATGGTCCTTCCTCTTTGGAGAGTCAGCGGAGAGAGTGACAGTTTCTAGCGTAAGGTTGTTGTCAGTAAATATGGCACACATGTGAATGGGTGGGATATTGAGTATATATGGCACACATGTGAATGGGTGGGATATTGATACCAAGGTCCTTCCTTCGACTTCTTATCCTTGGGGAGACATTTCTCGTTTGGCCTACTATTCTATCCTCTCACTCACTTTAACCTTGGCTCGAGGACCATGATTAAATTTTGGTGTCTCTGGTGGGGTGAGTCTCTGCTAGGTGTTAGGTTTCCTTGTCTTGTATTGGTAGACATTTTGGCTTGGTCTTCAGATGGTTTGGTTTGGAATCTTTCACATCGTAGAGATCCTAGGTCAGCGAATTTGTGCGAACTAGCCAGTTTTGTTTGATCTCCTTAGTGATTTGTTCATTGACTCCACTTCAGATTCTCATATCTGGCATCGAGATCCCCTGGATAGATTTTCTTGTAAATCTTTCTTCTCTGAGATTCACGGGAGTGGGGGCTTTCTTTTTTTTTCAAACGGTTATTGTGGAAATGCAAAGTTCCTCCCAAAATTCAAGGCATTTATGTGGAATGCTTTCTTGTATAAGATAAAAACCTATGATATTCTGCAATGGTGGAGGAAGGTTATGGCTTTCTCATCCGAGGTATGCTTTATTTGTTGGAGTTGTGCAAAATCTGTTAACCACCTCTTTATCTTTGTGAGTTTTCCAAGGATGTATGGAGCTTTTGCTTTTCATGGTCTTGATAGATGTGGCATGGGTATTTCCTAGATGCATTTGTACCCTGCTCAAGCACTGGAGGTTCCTAGGCTTGGGAAACAGAGGCAAAGCAATATACACACTTCTTCCTTATGCTATGTTTGTTGTCCCTTTGGTTGTGAGCGAAATAGGCGTATCTTTGAGGATAGAAACTCAAGCTTGCATTCTATCATTGATAGCATTATGGGGCTGGTTGGATCATGGGGTGATAGTCTTACCTGGTTTTGGAGACTACACTGGTAGACATTATTAGATGTTGGAGCATATTGGCTTTTTCCTCTTCGTTTGTTTGTAGGGCTCAGGTGGTTTGAGTCGGCCTAAGGAAGGTACCATCAAATGCGTCTGTTTGGACATTCTCTTTAAAAATAAATGCATTCAATGTTGTTCAAAATAGATGGAAATGGAAGGTAATTTCCCTCGTTCTATGTTAATCGAATGAATTAAGTTGGCTTCAATAGTTACTAAATTGCAACCCTAAAGGCCATTGATGTCAATCAACACTTTTACGACTTCAACTGAAGTTAAGTGAAGTCAACTTTACTTTAGATGCAAAGATGTCAATCCAAGAAGCTTTGATTGACTTTGACTTTCTGACTGGAATAATTAAAAAATATTTGAAGTTACAAAACCATAAAACTTTGTTTGAAGCTGAAAAATCTAACATGTGAGAATATTTCATACGAATTTCAAATAATAATTCATAGATATAAAAATCAGAAGCATGAAAAATAAATTCACTGTTTCATTCTTCACTAAAAGCATGTGAATGTGCACTTTATTTTGTTCCTATAAAAGATTGAGGAAAAAAATTGAAATAAATGAAGGTTTTTCTTGACAATAAAGTGGAGTAAGTCATTCTTTAAAAGAATGAAAAGAGGGAATAGAAGAGAATAGAGTAGAGGAGAGAGAGAGAGAGAGAGAGAGAGAGAGAGAGAGAGAGAGAGAGAGAGAGAGAGAGATCTACATATGACTACCCCTAGTCCCTACTCTTGATTCGTCTTTTAGGATTTCGTTGTTGGATTGGAGGATAACCACAAACAATTAAACAATTTCTTCTAGTCTGCCAGCTTGGGGGACTTCCACAAACCGAGAACTCAACCTATTTCCCTTGGATGTGGGATGTTAGTTATTTCCACCCCCTTTATCTCTTTTATATGGTTCAAAATATCGTATCGAGGTAGCATATCAGTCAATCAAAAAATGGATACGTATCGAGATACATACCGGATACGCGTGGAAACGTTGTAAAAGCTAAAAACTATGGATACACATGGAAAATGGTGGATACTTAAAATAAGACTTATTTAGTTGTAAAAATGAGTTAAAAATATGATAGATTAACATGTTCTCATATTATAAACCCATACACATGATATATATTAATGTGGAAACAAATTGGTGCACGAGCAAACACATGGAAACTTAAAAAAATAGGCATCTAGATCTATGGATTTTACTTGAAATTCATAGATCCATATAATGGATCTCCAAAATATGCTTTTCTAGACCTAAAAAGTATAATTTAGAATGAAAAAAAACTCTTATAATGCATACCTCAAAAAACTATACAAGAAAAGGAAGTGTTGTTTAAGCTCCATATATTAGATTGTTTCGATCAAACTAAGTAGATTTTGGGATAAAATTGGCTATATTTCAATGGGGTTTGGTTTTTTGGTTAGGGAGAGAGAGAGTTAAACACTGAATCAATGGTTCATTTTTCATGCTTTTACATGTAAAAAAGGCAAAGACATTGACATATAGACCGTATCAATCGATATAGTCAATATGTTACAAGTATTGACTTGTGCAGTGTAAAAACTAACTTATCTTAAAATACGCCTGTGTATCGTGTCAGCACGGTGGATACAAAATACGTATCGACCGTATCGGCGGATAAGATAAGATCTTTTGAACCATGCACTTCTATGGGCTGTGAGTAATGATATAGTATTCAGGTTGCACGGTTGTCGTATGATAGTTATTAGCTCTGATAGGATATAATAGATAGTATCATAATATGTTGTTTATTTTATCTTTTTATGTTATAGGACTGTTATTATTCATATGATATTTTGAAAAACTTATCAATGTGAGGCTCGAGTTAATGGCGAGTGTCCACTGGACGAGTTAATAAAATTCCCAGTGTGTCATTACAAAAATGGAAAAATGAATTTGAAAAACAGAAATAGGGTCAAAATTGATGTGAATGCCATTTTGTCTGGACTTTTTTTTAATTTATTTATATAGATGGCCAACCAAATGCCATTTTATTGCAGTAATGATCAACTTAGTCAAAAAGTCCATAGTTATTTAACTCAATCATGCCAAAAGAAACCTTAAGAGTTGTCAAAGTTAGTATTTAGTACTTGACTAAAACTACATGCTCATCTATATTTAACTTATGCTCACTTCTAAATGTCAACTAGATTGGAAGGTTTTAGTCTTATTCATTCATTTGGCTGCTGGATTTACAAAGTTATCAACTTAAATCCTATAAAATACTATATTATATTGAGACATTGATTTGTCTAAAGGAAACAAAAGAATATAACATAGATCAGCAAGTGCCTAACACTTGATATATTTTAAGTCTATGTTGTCAGTCAAAAAATATATTGAAAGAGTCATCATAACCTGGGCACTCATTTTTCTCTATAGGTTCTATGTTGCTCCAGCTCCTGGAAGAATGGGTTATGTCGCAGCTGCTGAAAGGTAACAGCATTTATAATACGCTGCATGTCAGAATATGATTTATCTATATCCTTAGTCTTTGGAATTTGACTTGCAGATTTCTCAAAATAATGGCAATGGTGTGGGCTGGAAGCCAGGTTACTAAACTTGTAAGAGCTGGAGGGTGAGCTTCCAAACCTCAGTTTTGCACTCTTAGTTTAGTATAGCACATGGAAAAGCTTCATGATTTTCCTGTATGTCTAGAGCAGCCAAATTTTTGGATGTCCTTCTTACCAGGGTCTGCTTGGTTCATTCAAATGTTTCATTTTTTTTCCTAAAAGAAAGATTAATGAACTTGCAATGATTTTATTTTTATTTTATTTCTTTTGCGGTTCTATTGTATAGATGTGAAATTACCACTATTGCAAAACCAATATTGCTGAATGATCATACGGAGAATCTTTTCCCTCCTTATCGTTTGTTTGCTTTTACCTTGTTTGAGCATATGATGGGCATGATTCCAAACCAAATCTATTTTTTTTTTTCCCTTATAGCTAAACTCTTGGAGAAATGTCTAGTTTATGGTGCGCGGCTACTGCATATTTTGTGGTATGAGGTCTGTCTTATTGTGTCTTATCTGCGTGTAACATTGATGTCTTTGAGGAATAATAAATACTGGCATCACCTGACATTTTAAGGTGCTCCTTGTGCAGGGCTCTTGCACTTGCGCCTTTTGTAGGTAGAGGATTGTCATGGTTCACTGTGAAATTCAAGTTCGAGTCTCAAGGGAAGGTAAGTAAACCATTAAATTTCACACCTTAGCAATCAAAGCTTCAGGTTCAAGTAACTCCTTTTCCCTCGTTGTCCTCTCTTCCCTGCAGGCATTTGTGGCGATTGTGGGATTTTGTTTTGGACTTGCTCTCGTTCTATTCTTTGTGGTGACTTTGCTTTGGGCGTAATTGTTTATTCTTTTATTTGTTTGCTTCTCATTGCCTCGAAGGTTTTCATCTTATGGATTGCTGAAATACTTAAAAAATCAGTCCCTTTCGTGTTGATACTGAATTTAATTTTGCCATTCACATTATTAGAGTTACTGTATTATTCTTTAATATTTTGATGTTATTCTTTAATATTTGTTGTTGTAAAGATAAATCATTTAGGGCTACCTTTGTCAAGTGGTCTGCTGGTTTTTGTTATTGATATCTAACAATGACTTGCACACCCTCATTACCTTTATGAACTTTATTTCTGGAAGTGGTTGAAGTCACTTATCAAATTTCGACGTATTTCACATATTCTTTCTAGTCTCAATGCTTAGTACTCAACTACAGTTGAGGACAGATAAATTTATGCAATTTTTTAGGGGGGAAATTAACAATGGGGTCAAACACTGTATCACATTCACATTTATATTCTCATGTTGGGTTTAGAATGAATTAGATGCTGATATTTAGCCTTCCCACTCGGAATGTGTTTATGTGATCTTCAAGGATGTAGGCAGCCTCTCATTCCACTCTCATTCCACTAGCCATGCTATTCTCAAGAAGATTTGGTATCAGTCCATTGGAACTGTACCAGATGTCATCTTAATATTTTTATCTGCCAGTTATCTGACTATTTTTCCCCAGTTAATCTCTCTCTCTCTCTCTCTCACTCCCTCAAAATCATGTTATGAACTTGTGGGAGCTCTTTGAACCACCTTACTATTCTGGAGTGTATGTTCCAATTTTCTAATCCCACCCTCCCTCGAAATGATGTTATGAACATGTGGAAGCTCTTTGAACCACCTTACTATTCTGCAGTGTATGTTCCAATTTTCTAATCTCAAACACATTTGTAAAGAAATCCCATGGCATATCAGCTGAACATCAGCACAAGAAATGATTGTGGCTCTTTTTTTGCTTCCACTACAACATTATGTCAACTTCCAAGTCAAGATATGTGAGTCTATTGACCAATTGGTAGCAGTTTTTACAAGCAAGGTTCTGGTGGGAACTCAATGAAAGGTTAGATGATTGGCAGGTACCTTGGTATTTAGGGGTGATTTCAATGAAGTTAGATTTCCTTGTGAGAGATTAAGGGGGGAAGGTTTACTCCTGATATAAGAAGTTTTACTGAATTTGTGGGGAGATATGCGCTGATGGACTTGCTACTTAAGGGAGCTAGTTTCACATGGTCGAAATCAATTAAGAAAATAGTTCTGTCTTTGCAAGACAGATTTCTAGTTGCACGATGTTGGGAGAAGTTATTTTCTGACTTTGTTCGGTCAGCACTTCCCAAACCCATTATTTGGAAAGTAGAGGCATCAAGTTCAAAAATCTCCTTTTAAGCTCGAAAGCATGTGGTTGGAAAATGAGGGATTTGTTGAGCAAGAAGGTGAGTGGTGGAATTCCTTTTCTGTTTCTGGGACAGCTAGTTTTGTGTGTGTATAAAAACTGCAGTTGGTCAAGGGGAATATCAAGTCCTGGAATCGAGAAGAGTTTGGAAGTGTTGATGTGAGGAAGAAAGAGAATATGAGCAGGTTATCGGATTTGAAGGTTGAGGAGCTGCAAGGTATTCTTTCGATCTCGGACAAGAAAGCTAAGGCGCTCTTGAAAGAAGAATTTTGTCTTCGGCCAGATTAGAAGAGATCTCTGGTAGACAAAAAAATACAATTTTTTTTCACCAATATGCTAATAATGCAAGGAAAAGAGAGAATTCTTTGGGTAGAACATAAGTATACAGCTTCTGAAGGAGAAGATTAAGAATCAGATCCTGAATTTCTACAAGTAGCTTTATGATGAAGAATGTGTATATTGTTTTACTCTTGATGGGATGGATTTCGCTATGCTAGATCCTCAATTGAGGGATTGGTTGGAAAAACCGTTTAGAGAGGAACATGTAGCCCATCCTTTTGATGAGCTTAGTGGTGTTGAGTCCCCAGTCCGGACGGTTTCATGATGGTCTTTTATAAGAGGTATTGGGAGTCAATGAAAAATGATTTCATGAAGTTGATACCGAATTTCCACAATTCCTATAGGTTCAAAAGAAGTATCAGTGCTAATTTCATTTCCATGCTTCAAAAAAAAAAAAAAACTGGTGAATAGGATTTCAGGCCGGTAAATCTTTTGGGAAGTGCGCATAAGCTGATTGAAAAAGCTTTATTAATTAGGGTGAAAAAGGTGTTGGGCTCATTAGTGTCATCATATCAAAGCACATTTGTCCATGGGAGGCAGATTTTGGATGGGATTTTGATAGCAAATGGGTGCATTGATTCTCGACTTCGCGAGGGTTTGTTTGCAGTGTTGTGCAAGATGAATATGAAAAAGGCTTATGACGTCAATTAGAATAGTCTTTTTTATTTGTTGGGAAGAACGGAGTTCGGGAAATGCAGAAGTTGGATGAAATGGTGCGGTATCTACAGCTTTGTTTTCAAATGGTTAATGGTGCTAATCATGGTTTCTTCTATAGCTCGACAAGTCTGTGACATGGAGACCCACTTTCCCATTTTTATTCATTATTAGTTACAGTAGCACTTGATTGTCTCGTACATTGTTCGAAGGAGTTGGGGCTTATCTCGGGCGTTTATGTGGATGGTGAAGGTCACTCATTTGCAGTTCGCAGACGACACTTTGATTCTTTGTGAGACCTCTCATTCTCAGTTTAGGGCACTTAGATGTATTATTTGTTGCTTTGAGGTGATTTCTGGATTTTGTATCAACCTTTCCAACACTGAACTAATTTCGGTAGGTGAGGTGGTGAATTTGAATGAGCTCGCAATTAATTTGGGTTGTCGAGCGGTTCTTTACCTTCAGTGTACGTGGGGCTGCCCTTGGGGGCTTCATATAAGAAGACTTCTTGTGGGATAAAGTGGTGGAACAGTGTGCGTGGGGCTGCCCTTGGGGGCTTCATAGAAGAAGACTTCTTGTGGAATAAAGTGGTGGAACAGTTCGAAAAAAAGTTGGCACCGTGGAAGCAAACATTTCTTTCAAAAGAGGAAACTTGACACTCATTAATAGCGGTTTATCAAGTCTCGCAATATATTTCTTGTCATTATTCACTACAGATGTGGGAGTAGCTGAAAAATTAGAAAGAATCAAAGGGATTTTCTTTGGCATGGAAGGAATGATGAATTCAAATACCATTTGGTCTAATGGAGGAAGGTTTGCAAACTAAATTCGGAGGGGTCATGGACTATGGTTTTATCTTAACAAGTCTTTGTTGGGAGGTGGCTTTGATGGTTCGGAGAAGAGAAAGAGAGCTTATGGAGGAAAGTCATTGTTGTAAAATATGGAAGGGATAAGTTGGGTTGGAGAACTATTAGTGTTGTGGGCAGTCATGGGGTGGGGCTGTGGAAAGGAATAGTAATCAAGATACCGGAATCGTTTTCACAAGGTATTAAGTTTGCAGTCGAGCAAAGATCCACAATTGCATTCTGTTCAGATTGGGGGTGCATGAGGGAACCGCCAGGTCTTTCCTTTCCTGGGTGTATTCAGGTTGCTGTGAATAAAGAGGAACTGGTAGAAGACTACTTGGTGAGGGGAGAGGTGATGGCTTCCAATATTTAGAAGGGAAATCTTCCCTAATGAAATGAATCGACTTTTCACATTTCTGAGTACCTTATATCCAGCCATATTCATCCAAACAGCACAGATCGAAGAAAGTGGATCTTGGATTCTTCCGAGAGGTTTACTGTGAAGTCTTTTTATAACTTTCTCATTGGTTTAGGGGAAATCACCTTGGAACTATATTTGGACCAGCAGGATGCTTTCGAAAATAGCCTTCTTTTGGCTGGCTAGCAACCTTAAACAAAATTTTGACGATTGATATTGGTGGCAAGGAATTGGTACATTCCAAACAGATGCATATCAATGTTGTGATCCGGCTGAATCTGCATCTCATACTCATGTACATTGTTCATTTGCATCAAGGCAGCGGGCAGGAGTTTTGGGAGATTGAATCTTTAGTGGTGTATGCCTGAAACAGTTGAGGAGCTTCTTTGTGGATGGAAAAGATGTTCATGTTCAGATTGAGATTGGAGTTTACCTTGAAAACTACCATTTGCAATCTTTTGGCAGATGTGGAAGGAAAGGAATAAAAGAATTTTTTTGGGGGAGACAGGGAGGAGGACGGCTCAATAGATAGAAAGATAGTATCTTCTTTACAAGCTTGGGAATATTCAGAGGAAATAGGGGTTAACTAGGAGCTGCTGGTTGTGTTTTGAGTCTGTTCCTTGCAGGGTTTTTTGTAAAAGGTCATAAGATATGCTTCTTGTGTACATGGTCAAGTATAGTTTTTACATGTAAATTTTTACGTATCAATTTACTGATTGGAAATCAATAAACATTAGTGTATGTAGGAATAGTTTTGTTCCAAACAAACACGAATCAGTGACTGAATTGTTCGACTTTCTTTCCAGGCACTTATTTGGTATCCATTGCCTATGCAGTCTTAAGTCACCTATCGTTCTGGAACAGAATTCAAGTTCCATTCCCAATTTATCATCTACGAGACCTTTAACCTTTGGAAAATTTGAGCACTTTTTTTTTTATCAGTGGAACTTTTGAAAACCATGGATCAAACCAGAATATCTGTTGATTTCCCATAGGGTGTGTTTGGTTGGTGGGAAAGCTTGGGAAAGGAAAGTATTTAGCTAATTTCTCACGCTTTTTGAGTGTTTGGATGATTAGAAAACGTGGGGCACATTAGAAAGCATTTTTCCAAACCGTCTCAAATTTTGGCCAAACACCCTATTTCGTTTCCTCTCAAAACGAAGGGAAAACATCGGAAGGGAAAGTAAACTTTTGTTTAGTTTTTATTAAAATAATTAATTAATATTATAAAAAATTTAACTAATGAATTATTTAATTATAAATGAATTTTTCATAAATCGGGTTCGGTTATATTGGGTACTCATCGGGTATACCCGCATAAGCCCGAATATTAACAGGTCCATCTATAGAACCAAAATCGCACCGATTATGATTTGGGTTTATAAATACGGAACCAAATCTTCTAAACAGATTAGGTTCTATCGGGTTTGTCGGGTATTAGGTACCTCTCCTTTTAATTGGTTTTTTTAACTATAAATCATTGGAATTATTTATTTCTTCTATTTTTTTCTTTAACTGAGTCGTTGGAAATAAATATTATATATGTTTAATATATATATAAATACGGAACCAAATCTTCTAAACAGATTAGGTTCTATCGGGTTTGTTGGGTATTAGGTACCTCCCCTTTTAATTGGTTTTTTAAACTATAAATCATTGTAGTTTTTTTTTCTTCTTTTTTTTTTTCTTTAACTGAGTCGTTGGAAATAAATATTATATATGTTTAATATATATATATATAAGGCAGGATCAAAAAAAGAAGACGGGATAAAGTTTTTAAACTTGATAACTTTCCTTTCTTATACAATTTGTCATCCAAACACTATAATCTATATTTTTAGTCAAAAACCTGCTTTCTTTTCTCGACAACCAAACAGTACGAAGAAAAATAGCTTTCCTTTACTTTCCAATGAATTCCTTTCCTATATTATTTTTCGACCAACCAAACACACCCATAACAAATTAAGAAATGAATTTCAATTTTTTTTTCTTGAGATGCGATCAATCAAGAGAAACAAGTAGAGCAAACTTAAAATGAACGACATAAAGTAAAGAAGAAACACAGATTTAATGTGGTTCGACGATCTTACCTATGTCCACGGAGTGCACCAGAAATCCACTATATTCTTGAAGTTTTGCAATCTTAGAGAATCCTTATGAAAAAAAAATCCCTAATTTCAGAAGTGAAGTTTACATATTTATAATAGGAGTTCACGGGTTGGGTATAAAAAATGGACTTGAGTTAGGGGGAGTTGCTCCCGTGCCCCCCGCGAGCTGACCGCGCAGCTCGACCTACAGTGCATACATGATGACGTGGGGGCAACGAATATCCAGCTCAAGCTCCACAAATCCAACAATCTCCCACTTGGAGATTGTAGCTCAGAAGTAAACAACTCCAACAACCGGTGCATTCTGATGTGCTCATCTATATCCTCAGGCTTGAAGACTCACTGAATCTGAGCATACCTCCAATTTCTCTGTTGTCTCTGTCTTGGTTAATATGTCAGATAGATTCTTGCTACCTTGGATCTTCTCAAGTACTAATACGCCATCCTCCATAAGAGATCTGATGAAGTGATAACGGAATCCGATGTGCTTGGTCCTCGAATTAAATGCTGAATCTTTTGTTAGATGTATAACACTCTGACTATCACTGTGCAAAACATTCTTCACCTGCCTGAAACCCAATTATGCCAACAAACTCTGTAACCAAATCATCTTTGTACTAGCCTCGGTCATTGCCACGTATTCTGCCTATGTAGTGGATAAAGCAACGATCTTCTGTATCTACGAAATCTAACTAACTGCAGTAGTGACAACCGTGAAGACATAACCGGTAGTGCTTCTCCTGCAATCAACCTCTCTAGCAAAGTCTGCATCTACATATCCTTGTAGTCTCAGCTCGCCTCTTCTAAAGCATAGGCATTTGTCGGTAGTGCCCCTTAGATACCTCAATATCTACTTCACTTCTTCCCAGTGCTGTTTCCCCGGATTAGACATGAATCTGCTCACAGCTCCCACTGCATGAGCAATATTTGTCCTCGTCCAAACAATGTCATACATTAGACTTCCAATAGCTGAGGCATAGGGAACCATGGTCATGAAGTCTATATCTTCATTTATCTTTGGAGATTGATCCCTGGATAGCCAGAAATGATTGGCCAACGGTGTACTAACTATCTTGGCATCACTAATGCCAAATCTCTTTAGAACACGACCAACATACTCTACCTGAGATAACTGCAAAGTACCTCTATGCTTATCTCTGGTAATCCTCATTCCAAGAATCTGCATTGCTGCGCCCAAATCTTTTATGTCAAATTCACTCGATAGTTGCTTCTTCAATTTTTGATTTCGTCCATATCTAAACCTGCCACTAACATGTCATCAATATAAAGTAGCAAAATGATATAACTGTACTCAAACCTCTTGAAATAGCAACAATGGTCAGCGTTGCACTTGTAGTAGCCATTTCTTTGCATGAAGTTATCAAACTTTTCCTATACCATTGCCTCAGAGCTTGTTTCAAACCATACAAGCTCTTCTCCAATTTGCATACGAGCTTCTCTTTTCCTTTCACTAGGAAACCCTTCGGTTGCTGCATATATATCTCTTCTTCTAGATCACCATGGAGGAAAACCTTTTTGACATTTAACTGTTCAAGGTGCAAACCTTCTACTGCAACAATGCTTAAAACTTACCGAATGGTAGTTAGCTTCACGACTGGTGAGAAGATGTTAGTGTAATCAATTCCCTCTTTCTGTTGAAAGCCTTTGACCACCAATCTCGACTTGTATCTCATGGAACCATCATGTTCCTCATTTACTTGATACACCCATTTATTGTGTAGAGCTTTCTTTTCATCAGGCAACTTAGCTAGTTCCCAAGTACTGTTGGAGATAAGAAACTTCATCTCATCCTTCATTGCAAGCATCCACTTGCTAGCATCCACTACATGACATGCTTCATCATAGCATTCATGTTCATCTGCATCAGTAAGAAATAAGTAATTCATATACCTCTTGTTTGGAATATGAGGTCGGGAAGACCTTCTAGGTACAAGAGCAGGGGATGGAATCTGTAGTGCATCACTTTGTTGTGTGCTACTCTGCAGTGTATGTTCCTCTAATTGTGAACTCTCAATTGTTTGTTGTGCCACACGGTTCCCTGGAATATCATTCAACTCGACATTTGTTGGATCTTCCTGTGTTGTGCTACTGGACTGTGATGCGCTTCTGTTCTTGTACATCACCCTTTTGTTGAAGATAACATCTCGACTTCTGATCACCTTCTTGTTCTAATCATCCCAAAACCGGTATCCATATTCATCTGCACCGTATTCAATGAAAGTACACTTCAGTGACTTGTGATTATGCTTACCCCTGGCCTGGTCATTAATATGCACATAAGAAACGATTGAAAACTTTCAAATGAGAAAGTTTTACCTCTTTGCCGCTCCGTACCTCCTCTAGTAACATGTGATCCAATGATACTGATGGTCCTCGGTTGATTATGTAGGTTGTTGTGTTGACTACCTCTACCTAGAGCTACTTGGGTTGGATGGACATGCTTCTGGCTCTCTCAGCCAATGTCCGATTCATATGTTCTGACACTCCATTCTGCTGTGGAGTTCCTGGCAACGACCACTCCAATCGGACTCCATTCTCGTAACAGAATTTCTTGAACCCGGTGTCTTCATATTCACTACCATTATTGAATCTCAACTTCTTGATTCTCAAACCTGTCTCATTCTTCACCATGGTTTTCCGCTTACTGAATATCTCGTGCACCTTGGATTTTTGTCTCAAGAAGTACACCTACACCTTTTTGGAGTGGTTATCAATAAAAGTCACAAAATAAGATTTACCGCCAATGGAAGAGACTGTAGTTGGTCCCTAGACATCAGTGTGAACAAGCTCAAGCTTCTCTTGCTTTCTTCGTTTGCAATCTTTCTTGAAACTATCATTTTTTGCTTCTCGAAAATGCAACTTTCGCACAAGTCCACATCAACTGATTGAAGCCTTGGTAGTTTTCCTTTGGATTGCATAACCTTAAATCCTTTTTCACTGATATGTCCGAGCCTCTGGTGCCATAAGTTCGGATCCTCCTTGTAATCAGCAATTGCAATTGATCTATGTGCATTAATCGTCATGTAGAGAGTGTCACTCATCTTTCCACGTGCAACAATTATTATGCCTATGGAAACCTTCCAACTATCGCCATTAAAGGTTGTGATGTAACCTTCATTTGCCGAGTGTCCCATTGAGATCAGATTCTTCCTCAAGTCAAGGATGGGTCTCCCATCCTTCAATTTCCATACAGACCCATTCAGCTTGATCTGCACATCACCCTTTGTTACGACCTAAACCCAATAGACCATTATGATCCAGAGGGGCCTAGAATCATGACCTTCACGTCCTCGAAAGGAGAGTGGTAGTCGGTGTAAAGAAATAGAACTTACTAAATGCTTTAATATAGATAAAAATAATATCTACATGATTATAGCAAGATAGCAGCGGAAAAATGATCGAAATTAAATTCTAGGTTAGAAATCAGATTTTCTATCATTTGTCAACAAAAAAAAAAAAAAAAAAACCATCTATTACATATTCAAAATTCTCCAAAAAAAAACATACATCAACCAACAAGACTAATCACAGGGGGGAATAGAAGTCGTCCTCCTCGGCGTATAATTCCTCGTTCGTGTTCACACCCCCAGAGTCTTGTTCCACTGAAAGATCTAATTCACCTGAAAATGTTTTTGCTCAAAGGCATAAGCTAACTAGCCAGCAAGATTTGGATTCGAGAATATATAAGCTCACCACTTAGAATTCTAGAACAATTCACCGTAATTACAGTTAAGGTGCAAAGCATGAGGTAAGATTTTCTTTTAATGCAATGCATGCAATTAAACTACAATCATCACCATGGTGACTTATCATACATCTACATGTGCATATATGCATACTCTGGTAGAATGTCAGTGAAACCTGTTCCCTCCTGATCCCAGCCTCTATTTAGGGTGCTCCAGCAACCTGAAATCATCCCCCCTTCTGGTCCTTGTAATAGGGCTACTTTACGTGTACAGCGTAGTTATAAGGGTTTTCAACCTAGAGGGCACAATTCCCACCTCTTATTTTTGATCAGTGGCCCTTTGGTCGAGACTTGCAGCCACCTGCGGTATCCCTCAAGGAAACTCGATCACCTGACTAGAATACAGAGGCTCTCCTCTGATTCATTGCGTCAATGCCCCTTGGCTATGATGGGTGTATCGGGTTAGCTACTCCCTCAACTCGGTCCTGCCGGTTCCTCACTAGATGTGGTGTCACATCACTCTCATTTCCGTCCACGAGACAACCGCGAGGTCTCGGACTAAAGTGTCATACTCTTCGACTACCGGGGCTTTGAGTCCATGAGTGTAGTGTAGGTGCACATTAACTAAGCATTCAAGTAGTGTTTAGAGCGTGTTAGAGTACAATTTACATATATTCAACCATCCACACTTATATGTTTCACATGGTACATTTCTCATTCATTCACCATCATTCTCAGTATAAGTGGGTGTATGCCATATGACAACACAAGTGTGTACAATCACTATTAACCACAATTCATATATACATAAGACAATTTAAACATTTAATGTGTTTCAGCAGATCCTCGGCGAGCTCAAACCCCACCTTGGCGGCCATTTCAGCGGCCTCCTCGGCGAACCTCACTGAGATTCGGCGGACTTTCCAGCAGCTCATATTTCGGCGCATACTTCGGCGACTAGCTCGGCGCACCGAAGTCCTCTTTGGCGAGCGTAAGGGTCTTCGGCGTACTGATTCCAGTAACCATGCCATTCCAACTCTTAGGCAACTAACTGAGAACCAACAAATCTTGAATCTCATCCTTAAATTCGATTTCAGCTGTTGTTAACTGGTCGACAATTTCATTGAAACTATTCAGATGTTCTCTGAAATTCGCACCTTCGGCCATCTTCAGATTGAACAACTTCTTTATCAAGTGCACCTTGTTTGTTGCAAATGACTGCTCGTACATTTCAGAGAGAGCTGTCGTAAAAGAGGTTGTAGTCTTCCCAGCCTTAACATTGAACGCAACAAACTTCGATAGTGTCAGCCTTATGGTGTCGAGTGCTTTTCTGTCAAGCACACCCCATTCTTCCTTCTTCATATTTAAAAGCATCGCACCCAATGGTAGGTACAAATCTTTCAGTACTCGATGTTTGAACCATCAAACTTCTTTATCCCTTTACTTGATTCCTTCTTTGACATCATCGCTCCCACTCGAACCTAAACTGACGAAAAAACTTTCATAGGAATTTCATCAAACACCTTCTGTGTCAATGGTCACGAAACCAAAGCTCTGTTACCACTTGCTGGGATTAGATCAATTCAACACATGTAGATCAATCTAATAAACTCGTCAAGAGTTCCTAGATCATGAGATCCAATGAATCAAGAGAAACAAGTAAAGCAAACTTAAAATGAAATACAGAAAGTAAAGAACACAGATTTAACATGGTTCGATGATCTTGCCTACGTCTACGGTCTTGCCTATGTCCACGGAGCGCACCAGAAATCCATTATATTCTTGAAGTTTTACAATCTAAGAGAAACCTTATGAAAAACAAACCCTAATTTCAAAAGTGAAGTCATAGTTTGAATTTCGGTTTCGGATAAGGTATCCGAAATATGAAATTCACTTATTTCGCCGGAAATATTTCGGCGAAAAAGTGACCGAAATTGCCGAAATTTCGGCGAAATAAATTCA
>JAUPMG010256531.1:0-21145 GCA_031762675.1 Pachysandra terminalis | reverse complement strand
TACTAAATGAGATTAAACTATCAATCTCATTAAATTGCCATCTTATCCTAAGATTTTTAAGTTAATACTTTTAGAAAATTTTCAAGTTGTTACAAACATGCATCTCATATTCTGCATATTTTCCATGATTAGTACTTTTTTTATGTCATATATTTGCATATGATATAGACCCTATTTCTTGTTAAAGTTGTTACTTAATTGACTTTACTTACTGGGCTAAGTATAGCTGACGTCTTATGACAAACAATTTCAGGTAATTTAGATGAGGAAATTAATGAATTTGGAGAGCAAGATGAATTCCTTAATTGTGAACATGCTGGAACTAGTCAAAGCTTGGAGTGATTTCTACGAGAAGTTTTGCTACCAGATTTACCATTTTCTTTCATAGATTAGATACTATGTATAGGATTAGGGATTTGGATATTACTTGAAATAGGACATTAGTATTTTCTTTTCCGCTGCAGATTTTATTCTTTGTTATGGATGTAATAGATAGGTTATCTTTTACATTTTTAGTAAAATTAGATTCTTTTGAAGTTTACTAAATTTCTGTAAATTTCAGTTCAATATTGATTGCCACTCCCGATTCCGATTGGGGTGAGAGTCGCGGTTCGAACATAAGGGTTCTTACGAGAATTTCTTTAGGTTTGGGTCGTGACATGTTGTGTCTACTAAGGGTCACAAGGTGAAGAACTTTCTTGTGGGTCTAAAGACTGTGATCAGAAGGAAGCTGATTATTCTGGGTTTGATGCATTTTTTTGAGGTCTTGGATAAAGCCAAGAGGGTGGAGAGAAAGGTTAAGATCTTCCACCAAGAGCGAGATCAAAATCGAACGAAGGGTAAGGGTGCTATGCAACCCTCTTCGTCCCAACCGAGTCAGTATCATGGTGGTGATGGGAAGAGGCATAGGACCCATCAGCAACAGCAGCATAATCATCGGCAAAGATCAACAGTTACTCATGCAGTTCCTTTAGCAGCTCGATCAGTGAAAACTCCAGTGCAGCAACAAGGCCAGAAGGGTCAGGGTCAGGGCCAGTAGGTCCAAGGTTTAAAAGTGTGTTTCAACCGCAGACGTCCATGGCATCTGAAGCAATTTGTCCTGCACCTCCAAGAGCGCAGTAGTCGAGAGAAGGTGGTGCTCTGCCTTTTCCGCCGCAAGGATGTGTGTTTGCCTTAGAACAAAGAGATGGTGATCAGTTGAGAGTAGCTTCGGAAGGAAAATTATTAGTCTTACATTCTTCTGCGCATGTCTTGTTTGACTCTGATGCTTCACATTCTTTTATTGCTTCTGATTTTGTGTTATCATTGGGTCTAGCTTGTGAGAAGCTAGATGTGGGTGTTTCTGTGAATAATCTGGTAGGCGTGTGGTTTTCTCTTACTCGAATTTTTTTGATCCTGTGTGATCCAATTAGGAGATTCTACCATGCCTGCGGATTTGTTTTTGCCGGAGATGAAGGAGCTCGATGTCATCTTGGGCATGGATTGGTTGTCTAACCATCATACTAAGATTGATTGTTTCTGTCGGCCTGTGACTTTTCATATACCAGGTTTGACTCCACTCCATTTTGTTGGTTCTGTGGGGGATTAGTTGGAGGACATGGTTGCTATTCTATCCTTGGTGGATGAGAGGCGAACCATTGACCGTACTCCTATGGTGTGTAAGTTTGGAGATCTGTTCCAAGAGATTATAGGTTTACCGCCATGGAGGGAACTGCGCCTATTTCTCTTGCGACATACCGGATGGATCCATCTAAGTTAAAAGAACTCGAGGTCCAGTTGGATCAATTGTTGACTTTAGGATTTGTAAGGTTCAGCACATCTCCTTGGGGTGCTTCTGTGATTTTCTTGAAGAAGAAGGATGGATTCATGCGCTTATGTGTTGATTACTGTCGATTGAACTCTGTGACAATCAAGAACAAGTACCCTTTGCCAAGATTAAGGATTTATTTGATCAGCTTGAGGGAGTTATGTTTTACTCAAAGCTCGATTTGAGGTCGGGCTATCATCAGCTGCGGATCAAGGATGAGGATGTCCAGAAGATAGCGTTCAGGACTAGGTATGGTCTCTACGAGCTTCTTGTTATGCCATTTGGTTTGACGAATGCACCAATAGCATGCATGGACCTTATGCATCGGATCTTTTGCCCTGACTTGGATAAGTTCATTGTGATCTTCGTGGGCGACATTCTTATCTATTCGCGATCGAGAGAGGAGCATGTGCGGCATTTGAGGATTACTTTACAACTTTTGCGGGACCACCAGTTGTTTTCCAAGCTAGAGAAGTGTGATTTCTGGCAGGAAAAGGTAAAATTCCTTGGGCATATGGTTTCCAAGGTTGAGATATCGGTGGATCTAGCTAAGGTTAAGGCAGTTTTGAATTGGGAGCATCCCAAGAGTGCTTCGAAGATCGAGAGTTTCTTAGGCCTGGCAGGCTATTACCAGAGGTTCTTTCAGGGATTTTCTAGTATAGTGGCACCTTTCATTCGTTTGACTCAGAAGGATGCTAAGTTTGTGTGGAGTGAGTCTTATAGGAAGGCATTTGAGGAGCTTCGTGTTTGTTTGACTTCTACACCAGTGTTGACTATTCAAGTCTGGGGTGAGGACTTTGTGGTGTACACAGATGCTTCATTGCAAGGTTTGGGATGTGTTCTGATGCAGAAAGGTCGAGTAGCGACTTATGCATCGAGACAGCTAAAAACGCATGAAGTGAACTATCCTATGCATGATCTAGAGTTGGCTGTGATAGTTTTTTCTTTGAAGGTTGGAGGAACTTCCTGTATGGTGAGACCTTTGAACTCTTTTCTGATCATAAAATTTTGAAGTATCTTTTCTCTCAGAAGGAGCTCAACATATGCCAGAGGAGATGAATGGATCTATGGAACGATTACAATTTCATATTGTAGTACCACCCTGGGAAAGCGAATGTTGTTGTGGATGCTCTAAGTAGGAAACATAGGGGTCTGGTTTCACTTTTTCTTGTGAAGGAATGGGAGATGCTAGAAGCTCTTTCTGATGTTGAATTTTGTGTTAGGAGTCATGATTCAGGAGTAGAGCTCTTTAGTCTGATGGAGAAGCCCACTATTCTTGCAAGGATTATCGAAGAGCAGAAAAAGGATCAGTGGTTGCTTTCTGAGGTTGTAGATGAGGGCAGAGATGATTTCATGTTGCATACCGATGGTAGTATCGGGTTCAGAGGGTGTTTATGTATAGTATGGTAGTATTGAGGCAATTCTTATAGGATCTTGGAGTCTTCAGAGCTGGTGTAGGGCCGATCACCATCTATAGTAATAGCATGGAATCATTGGCCTACGTTAAGGACTCCAAATATCATGGCAGGACGAAGCACATCAACATTCGCTATTATTACATCAGAGATAGAGTTGCACATGGAGACGTGTCCCTTACACATATCCCTACTTAGCATATGGTAGCTAATCCCATAACTAAACCTATAGCTAGAAAAGCTTTTAAGGTTCATGTCCGAGAGATGGGATTACGTAGTTTTGTGATTTGTGTTAAGTGGTACAGTCTTATTTACATTCGTTATGTAGACATCTCATATTACTTTATATTTCACGGGTGAGAATTTAATAGAGTTCATCTTCTCATTAGGCATGAGATTATATATTATATGTACACATTACACACACATGATATCCAAATTTGGAGGATGTGGATACGATATGTCACAAGGGTAGTGGTCGGGTTCTCACACAACGACCAACCCTAGCGCATGCATTGCATGAAGGATGAGATATAAAGAGGCCTTATCCCATTAGGGGAATTTAGTGGACTCTATAGAGTTATATGTCGTCCTGGGAGAGTTAGGATGAGATTCCTTAGGGAATCGAATATACCTTATTAAAACTGGATGCGAGACCTTAATCAAGGCGCTTAAGAGTTGTGACTTGGATTAAGGTGCACAAGTTAGGCTCATAGATTGCCACTAGACTAAGATTCGTACGGTGTAGGAGGTTGACATACCCTTGGCTGGGTCCAGGACTCCACAGTAGCATGTGTTGCATACCAAATGTTCTATTAGCGACGTTTTTTCTTTGAGAGCAAGAGAATGGATCCCTATTTCCTTGTTGTGTGAGATCAGGATGATCCTAGAGTGGATCAACTTATACCCTTACTACCTTTGATCATGCCGTGAGGTTAGATCTGATGATCACTACTCTAGCTTACTTGCCTATGGCCATGCACATACGGCCTAATGGGGGATTGTCTGGGAAAGCAGTTAGATCGAAGCTAAATGGCATGAGGCTTAGGGAAGGCTATTTGGTATCAAATTTATAAAGAGACGATTCATAGAGATATGTGCTCATGTTTTAAAATTATCATTTGATAATTTACATCTTTAACCTATATGTATCCGATATATATGTAGCCTATATGAATTATTTTAAATGAGTACATTAACATGAATCTTGTGGTTGAGTATAGAGATCTGAGCTTGTCCTCATGAGGAATCGGAAGATCTCTATCGAACCGGATAATGTCTCACATCGGAATATGTGATTACTAGATCCACATACAATGTATCCACGCTCAATCGACCTAGGGCTTTGTACGGAACCCCAATAGAAAATCCAGATCTGTTGAAGAAGAAGAAGAAGAGATGAAGAGAGAAGAGAGATTCTCTAAGTTAGAATCCCACCCAAACATGAATTCTCTTTTGGGTAGGGAGGAGAGTCTTCTATAAATAGAAGACTCAACTCAACTCCTCCTTGGACTCTATCTCCTAATCCAATTAGGAGAGAGTTATACACATCCATACTTCTAATCTATATGGACGTCCCAATAAGTGGGGACCCCAGGTTGGCCCAAACGAGTCGAGCTAACCGGGTCGGCCCATCTCTAAATCCAACATCTCCCACTCGTTCATAGTGAGCACGAAGTGTGCATCTCTCTCATGTGCATCTTATCTTCCTATCATGGATGCTAATCATACAAGTCGTTGAGCGTGAGACCGATGAGCAAAAAGAAACGGGCGAGCAACTCCATATCAAGTTCCATAAAACTGAAGTGGAGATACACTCTAAAAAGTCTTGTCTATGCCCAAGGCTCATTTGGCCACATCAGATTGAGTCGTGTGCATTGAGGTACGTGATCTGGATCGTTTACAACCTTCATGGTGGTTGGTTAGTTTGGGATGGTTGGATTGTAGATCCTTTGCTCTTCTGAGTTGTTGAGCTAAGGGACTTTCGCTTTTCTGAATTGAAGACAAGAATTTTTACAGGGTCTATATGTCTTGTGTTTCCTTGTTGTTGTTATATCTCTCAGGCTTACTAATATGAGATTCTGGGATGTTGCTACTCTGTTTTTATTTCTATTTTCATTTTTGAATTAAGGACAAGAGAGTTTCTGGGTCTTGAAGTCTTCACACTCTTTATTGTTGCTATATCTCTCATTCTATACTGATATGACAATATGGGATGCTCCACTGTTTCAGTTTTGTTTGTAGATATTTGTTTAGTTACTTTGTGTTGCAGTAGATGTCTATTAAGTGTTTCTACACATGATTGAAGGTACTGTCTAATGTTTTAGGCTTTCCACTGTGTTTGTCTTGTAAATGATCTTATATTTCTATCATTCATTAATACAATTGGAACTTACTTTTCCATAAAAAAAAAAAAAAATTGGTACGGCTATGAAAGCGTACTCTCATTGAGTTCACCAAAAGTACGTACTCCTAGTTTTTTGCTTTTTGTTTTTTTGGGTTTTGGGTTTTGGGGCAAAAACACTAGAGAGCAGCCACAAGGTTGAGATAAATAGAACGCTCTCTTCTAGTTTCTATAATAAAGTTTGCCTCTAGCATCATTTTTGACATTAGGATTTGAATTATGCCATCCTGCAAGTAATTCTGCAGCGGCATTTGCTTCTCTAAAAGTTTATTTAAAGCTGATGCATTTGAAATACTTTGCTTTTAATCTCTTACTTATGAGTAATCATTTAGCTTTCCAATGAGGTATCTTTCTGTTTAGGTCGAATCCAAACAAGACCGGACCACAAGAAACGTTGAACTCCATCTGGGTCCTGACCGAGCTAAGCCCGGAGGATTAGCGCTGGTCCCCGCTTGGTGTAAGGAATAATGGGTCCAAATTGCGATCAATGCAGAACGCTGACCCAAAACCAAGAAACAAAGTTTCTATTAGTGAGCCAGGTGTCATTAAGGGAAGAGAAATAACCACCCACTATCCATAAATCGTCAAACGGTTGCAAGGGATAGTTATAAGAAGGAATCGGCCAAGATGAAAGAGGTGTCCACAACAAATCAACTTGATAGTTGCACATAGCTTAGTCTCTGATCCCTCGTGGTCATTAGTTAGCCCTTAGCTTCTACAAGGATCCTGCTGCACCATTTCTTACTTCGAACTAAGTTTCTCTCAAAAGATCCCTCTAGTCGGTAACGAAGAAATCCCAGTCAGGAGATTTACGGAACCCCTCTGGATAGTCCCTTGCATGCTGATCTGTGCACCCGTGAAGTAGTGTAATCACGTCCTACAATCGGAGCCTATGGAACTGCCGGAGGTTTTGTATATTCGTTGTTCGTATTACTTCTTGTCGTTCCAAGTTAGAAGGTGTACCTTCTAAGTTATATGTTAACCTATGTTCTAGTTGTTTTATATAAAAGTGTTGTTAATGCGTAAAATCAGTATTTCTGGTTCAGTAACAAATCCTTCGAGATTGGAAACCACACAATCGTCTAACTCAAAATCGGTCACACCTCAACCGATCTACATTAAAAACTAACTTACGCAGTTTCATTCACACTACCTATCTTTCAGGTGAACTTATAAAAGTTCTGGCACTCCCGCACCCCTTCGGCCTCACGGCTGAGAGAAACCAACAACCGACCAGGAAGAGAGCAGGTCTGGTGGTTTTTTGCACCAACATATTTTAGCATGCCAGGTGGGAGGCATCTGGTGAAACTAAATGGCACCCAAAACTAGAACATGTGGACGGTTAGGGAACGATGACTGCGAAGGAGTGCTACTTATTATGAAAACAGTCCAAGAGAAAGCACTAGACAGTAATACCGCGTCGGCTAAGACACTAGGCCAGACCATCCCGAGTACTGAGGTAGGATCACCATCTACTTCATTTAATAATAGTGTTATGATGGCTCTACAAGCCATGAACCATACTTTGATAAGGATAGGAGCAGATCAGGGACGCACTTACGTGGCCATTGCAGAAGGATTCACTAGAATGCCTTTTGAGATGGAGTTTGTGATTAGGTGTGAAAATATTTCGGCCGGAGAAGGTGAAAACTCGGCCCCGAAGGAATGTTAGTGGGAATGGAATATTCAACCCCATTGAACAACCGCAAACCACATTGAATGTTCCACTAACCAGGCTCAACCCTCCAAGGCCGATTAGACCAGTAAACGACCGGAGAGAGCCACTCAACCACAATAGTCAAGTACGGACTGACCAAGGGTTGTCGAACATCGAAACACAGACACTCGGACCAGTCAGAGGAATGTAAAGGGATCAGGTGTATCACTGGGTTAAGCAAGTGGTAGCCAACATGCCAACCCAACGGTTATCTCGACCATCATACCTTAAACCATATCCCGACTGGATAGACCTCAGGTACGAATTCCCCAGGGGATACAGAATCCCAGATTTTTCATTATTCTTAGGAGAAGATTGTAATGACCTAAATCCACTTAAGGATCCCCACATTTAATGATTTAAATTGTTTCCAGATTTAAGGTTATTTTATGCATTTATCTAATATATATGTATTATTATAAATGCTAATTGGATTAGTATGTATTACTATTTATTAGTATTTGGATATTATAAATAGTAGAGGGTTTTGATTGTAATGAATCAAAACAAACCATAGAGCTTCCATTTTGAATGCATGTCCCATAGGGAATGTGTTTTGCTTTTTGAAAGTTTAGGTTTTGTGTTGGGATAGGTTTATAAGAGAGAATTTAGGATTTCATTCTCTTCTATTGCTTTGGGATTTTAGATCTGAACTCTTGTAGAGGCTGGAGAGAAGAAGAAGAAGAAGACATTTTCGTGGAGAGCTTCGACGCCGAAGCACATGAACGAGTTGGTTATCGCAGCCCTTATTCGCTAGACGAAGATTGTTCCTGAGAGTGCTAAGAAACTTCATTCAATTCAGGTAAGGGATGATCATAGTCTTTCATTGAGATCAATGCCTTGTTTTTGACTATAATGAATATATGATTTTATCGATTGATAGAATGGTTAGATCATTGTTTGGATGCATTTTGAATGTTCTAATATTGTTTAAAGGTGTTTTTGGAAGTCTAGATGTTCTTACAATTGATTTGGAATGTATTAGAATGCCTAGAATTGGATTTAGAAACTCACGGAAAAACCTAAAAAATCCCAGAATCGTGCAGATCGGCAGGCTTCGGTCCACCAGTGCCTCTGCCGACAGACACTAATTTGTAGGCAAAATCAACTATTCGGCAGGCTTCGGTCCACCAATGCCTTTGCCGATGACCACCAGATTTCACAGAGAGGTTTGGTCCACTGACAGAGATTATTTTATAGACCAATTTTGCTATTCGGCAGGCCTCGGTCCACCGATGCCTCTACCAACCGACCAATGTTTTCGTTTGGAGGACATAGCTGGATGGTGTAAGGCTTCTGCCATTGTTGTTATTGGTTTTCCGGAAGCAAGATATGACCATGGTGTGTCAATCTTGGTGTTCCAATGTTCTTGTGACCACCATACTATCTTAGTCGATCCCTTGTAGTTGTGAACTTTTGGTAATCTGATTATTGTGTGTTGTGATAATGATGGAAGCTGGTGAACATATGCAATCAGATTATTCGAGTGAATGGGAGCTCGGATACTTTCTATTTTAGGCCTTCGCTTGATGTCCACTTAATGCACTACATACTAGGTTGATGTCAAGTGGTAAGTATACCGGGAGATGGACATCTACGGAGAAACAATTGCGATGCCTCCGGACTGGGTTGACTATATACCTTGTTGGGTGAAAGGGCCCACAAAAACAAGGGTAGGATGCTTGTGAGCACCTACCCCTCGAGTATCGTTCACTCGGAAATTAGTCATACTGTATGGTAGCCTTCGTGCCATGGGTTAGTGCCCGAAACGGAGAGGGGATTCCGGTAATTCCTTGGATACGTCCTAAAGTGGCCTTGTCGTTGGAAGTGTGGTATGAGGTTGCTTACCATAAGATATTGATCTTAGTTCATTACATTATGCATACCTTTCATTGCTCGTGTATGTTGCTCATTGCATTCATTCTAGGTCATGTGAATGTATTCATACCGCCTCATATCATCTCATAAGCTTCTCATCTTTCATTAGTTTACATTGGAGTTATTATTGGACTTATCATAGTACTAACCCTTGTGATTGATTCCATGAGAGGACGGGTGAACATTCATTTGCTTCTTACTGAGCATCATAGGCTCACGCAACGTTTTATGTTGTAGGATGGGAAGAGGATGAACCATTCTAGTTGGAGTTGCTTTTTGTGGACTTGCTGCTTTACCTGCTTTGCTTACTATGCTTTTAGTTTACTACTTTTCACTCCCTATGGAGTCAAAATCGATTTATGTAGTTAATGTACTCTGAGGATCCTTTGGACATAGTGGTAGTTGGATTATGTTTAGTTTAGGCCTTGCTGAGGCCATGCACTGTTTATTTGCTTTTGGATTTTATGTAGTAGTTAGCTTTCGCATTCTGATCTATTTGAATGCAAGTGCTTTATTACTTTTATTCGCTTATGTTGTGGTAGCAATTCGCGATCCAGTTGTGGATCCTGAAGATCTCACCTTGAGATCCGTGCAATTCCCACCTTGGGAGTCGTGCTACTGATTTGAGGCGTACAGGAAGTAGTTATCGGCAGCCACCTCAACAATATAGTCCAAGTTATCACCAGGGACCTCCCGAAATGTGGTATCCAAGCAGAGACAACAGTTCACACGACACCAATCCGAGGATGATCAAGCCCTTGGTGGGAAGAAGTGATTGATGGACTTGGGTAACCCACCCAAAGTTTGACCGATCAGGGTATGAAATGACTCGAACCCAGAAGGGGCGTTGACAAAGGGAGCAAGCCTCCATCAGGAAAATATCGGTCAGTCAAAGGGAGCAGAGAGGACTGATTATTACAAGAGACCCCCAGGCAAAAATTAAGACCCAAATAGTGGCTCCGAATAAAGGAGGGACGTTAGCAATCCAAGACAAGAAAGAAGCATCCCTGGAGCTCACGTTCATGGACGAAGACGATGGATTATTTGTTAGATCAACTGTTAGCATAGTTTCAGGGCACTGATACCACAGAGCAATCAGCATTGATCAATGATAACTTTCCAAATGGAAAATTCAGCATAGAGGAGAGTCAGATTGTCCAAATCGGATCACTTCCTCTAGGGACCATGGATTGTAACATGGTTTTTATGTTACCAATTACTTTCCAAGCGAAGCAGGAGTATGAAGTGCCGGATAATGAAGAAGAAGAGTCATGAAACTGATAGACGCCATTATAACTCAAGCAAGAGTTGAAGGAAAACCGAGGAAGAACGAAGGAAGAAGAAGAGGGGAAGACGATGAGAAAGGCGTTCAAAGATTGTGTTTCAAATTTAAAGACAAGATTGGGATTGGCTTAATGATTATCTCCGAGTTCCGAGGCCACCTAGCTATATTTTCTCTTGTCAAATCAAAAGATTACTTTTTGAAATGACAAGAGAAGGGTGCAATGTTTAGGCCAAATCCAAACAAGACTGGACCGCGAGAAACACTAAACTCCATCTAGGTCCTGACCGAGCTAAGACCAGAGGATTAGCACTAGGACAAGCCAGGTGTGAGGAAGAATTTAGGCCCAAATTGCGATCAATGTAGAACACTGACCCAAAATCAAGAAATGGAGTTTCTATTAGTGGACCAGGTGTCAGCAAAGGAAGAGAAATAACCACGCACTATCTATAAACCATCAAACGGTTGCAAGGGATAGTTATAAGAAGGAATCAGCCAAGACGAAAAATGTCTCCACAGCAAATCAACTCGATAGCTACACATAGCTTAGTCTCTGATCCTAAGTGATCATTAGTTGGCCCTTAGCTGCTGCAAGGATCCCGCTACACCTACTTCATACTTCGAACTAAGTTTCTCTCAGAAGATCCCTCTAGTCGGTAACAACGGAATCCCAGTTGGGAGATTTACGGAACCCCTCTCGATAGTCCCTTGCATGCCGATCTATGCACCTGTGACATAGTGTAATCACGTCCCACAATCGGAGCCCAAGGAACTGCCGGATGTTTTGTATATTCTTTGTTCATATTAATTCTTGTCTTTCCAAGTTAGAAGGTTTACCTTCTAAGTTATATGTTAACCTATGTCCTAGTTATTTTATACAAAAGTGATGTTGACGCATAAAATCAGTATTTCTAGATCAGCAATTGATCCTTCGAGATTGGGAACCACACAATCGCCTGACTCAAAATTGGTCACACCTCGACCGATCTACATTAAAAACTAACTTACGCAGTTTGATTCACACTACTTGTCTTTCAGGTGAACTTGTAAAAAGTTCTAACACGCCCGCACCCCTTCGGCCTCACGACCAAAAGAAACCAACAACTGACCGGGAAGAGAGCAAGTCTGGTGGTTTTTTACACCAAAACTTTCTTGGTTTATTTGGACCACTTGAAGAGAGTCGGATTCAACTTGAAGGTTATTGTAGCCTTCTTGAATTACTATCTGTAATCTAACGTTGATAGCCATCATTTCCAGCATGGATATACTATCAAACAGGGTGCTAAAATGATAAGCCATCAGAGAAACACATCTGGTATCTGTAAATAGTTACATGTATTTACCAAACATCATCTTTTTAGAATGGGCAACTTATCACTCGGATTCGATGATCACTCCAAGTATGAAATTATTTGCACTTATAAAAAAAAACTTTCTAAAAATGAGAAAAACAAAACAAAAGGAGCTAGAATGAAATTATTTGCAACTATGAACTTGAAAAAAAAATTCAAAAAAAAAACGAGAAACAAAAAAAAATCCATACCTTGCTTGTTTTATGAGCACTGAGCTTCTTAGACATCAGGTCTCTGTTTCTCGGGGAATATAAAAGCACATATACTATACTGTTTGATTTAGCAGTAGTGCCACCTATTGGGATCTCAATTTAAATCAAGACATGCCCATCACGTCCAGAAACACAAAACAGATACAGATTTGGTTTAATTGGACTAATTAGATCATCTCAAGTTCAAATGAATTAGACTCATTTGGTCCTTTTCCTAGATCTAGCAATATCCTTTTAGTATTATAAGAAAATTACACTAACCTCCCTTAATAGTTCTGACAACTGCAGTCAAACCCCCTAATATTTGACAATTTACATTGGCATCCCTTGTTAGAAACTTTAGTTGAACGGTGTTAACGGATGAGCTGAAATGATTAGTATGGCCCTCGTTGGAAACTATTACGTTTGTGTGGGAAAATGGAGAAATCTGAAGGACGAAGAAACCCTTCTTACTTTGACCATAATTTTTTACTTTCCCATTTCACCCTTCTTCTTCGAGTTCCTGACTGTCACCGTCCTCTACAGAAGCAAGTTTTTGACACCTCCTGAAGCAAGTCACTGGCATATAAAAATATTCTTCTTTATCTTCCGATCACTGTGACCATTTATTTCATATTTCGCTTTTGTTATATTACTATTTATTGTTTCCTTGATTTGATAATGTTTTATGCATGCATGTGTGAACGAATGCCCTGAAATGAAAATTTTGAGTGAATGGAAACTGAGTTCGGGTTGTTTAAGTTTTTTATTGAGTTTTTGTTCCTTTTTTTTGTTTGTATATACCTTATCTTAGAGCATGTGGATCCATAATTTTGTCACCTAGATTTAATCTGGATCAGTTGCTACTGTTCCTTTTGTTTTGTATTTTGTTCCTATTTTCTTTGACTTTGGAACTTAGCTTATGTATATCATAATAGCTTTTCAATTTTCGGATCAATATCTCTTCAATAACAACATATAGTATCGTAGTGCATTATGGATCTTGTGGTCTTTGAGTTTAGTATAATCTAATATATATATAATCAAGTATTTCCTATGAAAGCATGTTGAAGTTATGGACATAGTAAACTTTTGGAGTTTTGTATGTGAGAATTGACTTATATGTCTTATAAGATTTAAAGTAGTTTATATTGATTGTTTTAGTTTTAAAACTATTTGGTTAATCTCGGAATTAAATTATACAGTGTGTGTTTGATCAATTAAATTAATTTGTTTGTGCGTATGTGTGTTTTTTTGGAATTTTTCTGGGTTTCACGTACTTTGGTATACCCATCGACATACCGAAGTGCTACCCAAAATATGGGCATCTTCGGCATATCAAAGGGCTTGCCAAAGGATCAGGGTTTTTAGTTTGGTTCGGGTTGGTCTACCGAAGTGAGTTCGGCATACCAAATCTCTATCGAAGTTCTGAGTGGAATTTTTAATGTTTTCTGGTTGGGTGATCGAAACATTTTCGGCATGGTTCAGCAGGTGGTTCGGCAAATCGAGAATGTGAAGAATGATCAGATGGCAATGAAATTTTATGAGTATGTGTATAAAGACCTAATGAGATTGATTATGATGTTTATGTTAAGAAATTATGAATATTTGTATACTTTTATATGGATGGAAAATTTTGCTTATAATTGCTTGACATATGATATTTTGATATGAGTTTTATTTTATATGAGGCATGTATAATATGTGATCTAATTACCATATCAGATGTGTTTCACTTATAATAATGTTTGCATGGTTAAATGCACATTGCACTATTTGCATATAATATGCTTTGATGCATTGTGACTTAGTGGAGTCCAATGTGATTTGACTTTACTACCACATTCCTTGTGATGGGAAGAATGGACAAAACATGAGTGATATTTTGCATTACAATATGGGGAGGATTTGGAGTTCGGTTGGACTGATTATGATATGATTTGAGGGATTAGCTATCCCAATATACTAAACTAATATTCTTGTCTTGTTCGAGAAATACTTTTCTGATGGGACAAATGAATGAACGGAATTATGTTAGTAGCCCGGGCATGTGTTATGTTCCACAAGGGTTAATCTAGGTGATTCCCTGGGATGAGTCCTCTAAATCAAAAATAAGGCGTGGGGATTGTGCCCACTAGGTCGGATGAAACCTTAGAAACTATGATGTACACATAGAATAACCTTCTATTTATGGTTGTGTATGCGGGGGATGGTTCATGATGATATCTCGAATAGTGTGAAGCTAGATTTAGTACGGACATACACTATTCGAATGCCAAACAGCATGCATATTGCATTATTCACCTCGATTGTGCATGATATCACACGTGGTGATAATATATTGTTGCATGAGCATGCATTGCATACATTAATAATTGAACCAGCATATCATTGTATTGCATTGCCCTTATTCTCTTTATCTAACTGTTATTCATATGTTTATGTTTTGTTGATTAGCTGTTAAGTAACAATAAGAATACCTTGGGTAGTGGATTTATCCATATTTCATTCCAAAGGGGTATTTGAATTTGTTTACTTACTAAGCCAAGTGTAGCTTACGCTTTCAAGCAACCATATTTTCAGGAACTTTAGATGGGGAGTAGCTGGAAAATAATGATCAAGGCGGACAAGATTACAAAGAAGATTTTAGTTTTAATGGGAACATTGATTGTTGATTTTCTTAGACATTGTAGTAGAATTTACTGGTTGTTTTATTTTAATTTGTTTATAGGATTAATTAGTTTTCAGATTTTAGTAGTTAGTAGGATTTTGATTGAAGCACGAGGCTAGGTTAGTTAGATTATTTTATTTTCGTTGATTATGTTATTTTGAATACTTTTGATTTATATTATGTCGAGGTTTTTATAATGATTTTATTTGAATTAAGTGATTTGTTCTATATTAACTTACCACTCCCATGTGGAATGGGGTGAGAGTTACTATTTACAAATCTTAAGGGACTCCAACGAGACTTTTAGATTTTGGACATGACAAAAGTCATAGGGACTCACAAGATTACAATCAAAATGATCAAACTTCTTTAAAATATTTTCTACATGGTGAGATTGTGATAAAGAAATACCATTCTCATTGTATATAATTTTATTGCCTAATATCACAACATTTTCTCCCAAATCCTTCATATCAAATTTGGAAGTTAAGAATTTCTTAGTGTTTTTTAATATTCAAAGATTTGTTCCAATTATGAGCATATCATCTACATATACACAAATAATCATCCCATCATTATTTTCAAATTTAGAATACACACATCTATCAGATTCATTTATCTGATATCCACAAGATACTAGCACACTATAAGATTTTTAATGCCATTGTTTAGGTGCTTGTTTCAAACTAATAGAGATTTGACTAGCTTACACACTTTCTTTTCTTTTCCTTGAGATATAAATCCTACAGGTTGATTCATGTATATTTCTTCTTCTAAATCGTCATATAGAAAAGTTGTTTCAACATCCATTTGATGTATAATTAGTTTATGAATTGAGGCTAAAGCAATCAATACTCTAATGATAGTCATCCTATCTAATGGTGAGTATTTGTCAAAGTAATCTATATCTTTCTTCTGACTACACCCTTTAGCTACTAGCCTTGCTTTAAATTTGTCTATTGAACCATCAGTTTTTAATTTCTCTTTAAATATTCATTTACGACCTATAGTTTTACAACCATGAGGCAAATCAACCAATTCCCAAGTATGGTTTGACATAAATGATTCAATTTCATTGTTGATTGCCTCTTTCCAGAATACTGAGTATGGAAAAGAAATAGCTTCCTTATCGGTTGTTGGATCATTGTCTACTAGAAAATTTTAAAAACCATCTTCTAAGTTGGTTTCTTTCCTAACTCTTTTACTTGTTCTAGGTTCAATTTCACGGTTTTCTTCTTCTTGTATTTCCCTTGTTTCACTAGTTGATTCTTGGTTATTGTTTTTAGGTACTTTTTCCCTCATAGGAAAGATATGTTCAAAGAATTCAACATCTCTAGATTCAATTATTTTATTTGCTTCTAGTACATTGTTCTCAGATTTAAGTACTTTATAAGCTAAATTTTTACTAGCATATCCAATAAACACACAATCATATGTTTTAGGTCATATTCTTTGACTCTTAGGATCAATTAGACCTACTTTGGCTAGGCACCCCCAAACTTTCAGGAATTTAAGGTTAATAGGATGACCTTTCCAAAGTTCATAAGGTGTTTTACATGTTTTTTATGAGGTATGTTATTACATATTACACAAGCGGATAAGATGGCCTCTCCCACGTGTTCGTAGGTAGGCCAGAGCTTATTAGCATTGTGTTCATAATTTCTTTTAGTGCTTTATGTTTTTTCTTTCAACTATTTTATTAGACTCAAGTGAATAAGGAGGAGTCATTTCATGCATTATTCCATTGGTCTCATAGAATTCCTTAAAAGGAATAGACCCATATTCTCCTCCTCTATCAATTCTAAGTCTTTTAATTTTCTTGTTTAACTAATTTTCTACTTCAGTTTTATAAGTGATGACGGTTTGTTCAACGTCATCCTTAGTTCTTAATAAATATACTCTAGTATACCTGTAGTAGTCATCTATAAAGGTTATATATTATTTCTTACATCCTGTATAGTGTCTTTTAAATCTCATAGATCACTATGTATTAATTCTAATAGTTCAAATTTTCTTTCAACATATTCTACACATGTTTCACACTTTTCAAAGTCCATATCACTTAAGCTTTCTATTAGTCCTAAGTGCTTCATACTCTTAATATATCCTATATTGTATGTCCTAATCTAGCATGCCACAATTTCAAGGAGTCATTCATATAAGCAGAAGAAGAAACTTCATTAATTTTAGAAGAAACATTTAGTACAAAAAAATCATCATCACAATATCCATTCCCAAGAAAAACTTCATTCTTCATCATGATGACCTTATCTGACCCAAACACAAGTTTAATTCCAGCCTTATTGAGCATTAAACCAAAGATTAGATTCCTCCTAATTCTAGGAACATGCAGGACATCATTCAGTTCCACGATCTTTCCTGATGTCAACCAAATTTGAACCTTCCCTTTGCCAACGACAAAAGATGTACTGAAGTCTGCAAGATAATCTTGCTCTTCATCCCCCACAGGTTTGTAAGAGGTAAACTCCCTTTGCCAATGACAAAAGATGTACTGAAGTCTGCAAGATAATCTTGCTCTTCATCCCCCACAGGTTTGTAGAAGGTAAACTTTCTCTGATCACTACAAATATGTTTAGTGGCTTCTGTGTCTACAACCCAGAATTTTGAGTTGGAGACAAAGTTTACCTTAGTGATAACAACAGCTACTATTCCATTCTTGGTCAAATTGGCTTGATGGGGTCTTCCAAAATTTTATTTTTTCTGTATCTGCACACAGCAGCATGATGTCCTAGTTTTTCACAGACAAAATAGTTCCCTTTTGCTTTTTTGAAATATTTCTTTTTGTCATCTTTTCTATTTGGAATTTTTTTCTCTCGGAGGAATTTCCAGTCCCTTCTTCAACCAAGTTGGCTTTTAAACCAACATGGTTGGCTATCTTTTCTAACTTTTTTTGGATTCTAGAGTTCCCTTCTATACGAATGTGTACTATCACATCCTCTAAAGTCATTTCTTTTCTTTTGTGTTTAAGAGAACTCTTATACATTTTCTAGGTTGGTGGTAATTTTTCAATTAAAATATTGTCCTAGAATGCATCGGGTAAGGGCATTTCTTCTCTTGTGAATTCATGTAGTTGGGAAAAAATAGACCTATCATCAGTCATCTAAAAGTCTGGAAATTTTCCTATTGCAAACTTCTTAACTCTAGCATCCTTTGTTATATATTATTTTCTAAAGCTTCCCAAATATCTCTAGCATGTATGAAAGAATAGTAAATATCATAAAGATCATTTGACAATGCATTCAAAATATACTTTTTGCATAACCTATCTGCTTTTACCCATTTGGTGTGTTTGGTATTGTCTTCTATGTCGGCTTTGGGTTCGGGTACAGACAATGCAAAAGCTATTTCAAGTGTTTCAAGTAGGAAGAATAACTTTTGTTTCAACCTCTTGAAGTTGCAACCCCCTAATGGTTCAATTGGTCGGTTGATAAGCTTTGGGAGGTATTAGGAATGTGATTCATCATCTTTTCTTAATAATAGAATTTGGTTTCAAGTTTTTTGTAGATATAAGGGTAAAAACAAGATGAAAGAAATGGATTTGGGGTTTGGGGTTTAGAAGGCTATAAAAAATTAATAATAAAATAAATAAGAACTTATCAGTTGTGATGAATCAAGGTGTGACAAAGTCACTGTCTTTGTCGCACCCCAAATCCGAGATATGGGATCTCGAGGATTCCAAAGAACTAACCTTCGGACCCACCACGTGGATACAGATAAACAACCACAATATCAACCCTTACCTGGTTGAATCAGAGTCTTAACAAATATAAATACTAGCGGAAATCTATCAAATTTTAAAACCATAGCCCAACCAAGCATGTTGAGCTATCAACCCACAATCTAAATAATATAAAGTAAACCAAGTAATCTCTATTACAAGTTCACTGCCCTCTAGGGGTCAACCAAATAACATAAACCAAATAAAGTAAGTCATGTAGTCTCAAAAAATAAATGCATCTCAACAGAAAGATCTCCTCTCCAGAAGCCATCCAGGACTCAGATAATCAGATCACCTGTAGAGAAAAGGATCAGTCGAAGCCTAGTAGAGAAATCCTACGAGACTACAATGCCAACTTTTATGCATGTAAATTAATACGGTTCATTTCACGCATTTCACCCAACATATATTACCACGATCATATGTATATTAACATGTTGTCATACTCTATCTTGTATACTAACATGACACAATCATCATATAAAATCACTATTCACATGGAAACAATACACCACAAGTCGTAACCAGTCAATAATTCACAATTCTCATAGTCTCCCTATGTTAAGCCTAACCACATGATCCCATCATGTTCAAGTAGATCCTACATGGTCCCATCATGTTCTAAACCAAGACAGACATACATGCGTACACATGGTCCCACCATGTGACACAGCATCAAAGTCACAATAGTCACATAGTCTAACTATGTTCCAAAGCAAGGCCCTACATGGTCCCACCATGCTACAACCAATCAATTACATGAGCAAACATCACATGGTCCCACAATGCTACGGCCAACAAACACATAACAAAAACCACATGGTCGCACCATGCTACGACCAACAAACAATCACAAGGTCCCACCTTGCTACGACCATTAACCACATGTCATGCATATAATCATTCTTTAGGGACTTGCACCCACGGAGGAAGTCTCCTGTATCATTCATTTAGGGACTCGCACCCATGATGGAAGCACACCCTTATCCACATGGTCCCACCATGCTATGGCCAAGTAACCACATCAACAAACACATAACAAATACCACATGGTCCCACCAAGCTACAACTGAGTAACCACTTAATCAAACACATAACAATTACCACATATCATTCAGATAATCAATATTTAGGGTCTTGCACCCACGGAGGAAGTTTCATGTATCATTCATTTAGGGATTTTCACCCACGGAGGAAGTCTTATGTATCATTCTTCTAGGGACTCGCACCCATGGTGGAAGCACACCCTTATCCACATAGTCCCACCATGCTACAGCCAAGTAACCACAATCACAATCACATTCACAATTCACAGTCACTCAACCCAAATGCAATGCAATGCAAAGTATGATGCAAGCATGGAATGAAATGAAGTGCAATGCAAAGTGTCGCCAAGCCTAGCCCAGTCACATGCTCATTCAATCATATGATCATACAACCATTCTTTTAGGGACTTGCACCAACGGTATAAACACCAATCTTATTTCTTTAGAGACTTTCACTCACGGTGGAATACGCACTTAGTTCACATTCCATTTAGGGACTTGCACCCAATGTGAAAGATCACCTGTAATCAAGATCTTCCTTTAGGGACTTTCACCCAGGGTGTAATCACCCTTATGAGACCTTTCCTTTAGGGACTTTCACCCACGGTGGAATCACCCTTCCGTGCCTTGCCTTTAGGGACTTTCACCCACGATGGAAGCTCACCGATCCACATCATAAATCAAGTCAATCAGGCACAAACATCAGACACGGTCATGGATACACACAGTACCCTTAATCAATCATTCAAGTCAAACATTATCAATTTCAAATACAAGCCTTACAAATGTCAATCAAGTCAAACCTAATTCAACATTGGATGCCAAATGCACCAATTAACCAACTAAGTCCTACGCAATCATCTCTACTCATATTAAGCCTATATTTAGGTCCTATGAACATATCTATAACCTTTGAATTGATATTGCTTCATATTCCATTCGAATCATTCCGAAAATCCTGAATTTGTGACTTTCTCCTATTCTTTTCTTGATTCGATCAATTCTAGACGTTTTGCACACAAACAACTATACAGGCATATGCACAACTCAATGGGGATCATCCCCAAACCATTTGGGCTTCCATGGGCCTCGGTAGCTGCCGACGCTCCAACCGAGAAGCGCGGTAGCTCTACTACCGAGGCTTGGTAGCATGTACAAAGAACATCTTATTTTTGGTGATTTCAGTAGCTACTCGATAGCTGCCGAAATTCCTACCGAGGAGCTCGGTAGCACTGCTACCAAAGCTCAATAGCATGTTCAGAGAGTTGGACATTTTGGCTGATTTCGGTAGCTGCTCAGAAGCAGCCGAGATTGCTACCGAACGTAGAAATCCAGCCAATTTCTGGGTTTCTTCTAAGGATTCGAGCCTATGCTCAAACCTAGTGTCTTCTAAGGCATTAATGATCATAAATCAATCCTTAAAACTTACTCGTATGATTCACACCTCAAACATATAAAACCTAATTATTTCTATAGATCTAAACAAGTATCTAGTAGATAATCAACCATGGATCTAAGAACATGAATATATTACTTAAAAACACAAAATAATATAGTAAACAAAGAAACATCAATGGATCATGTAAAACAAACATCATAGCATTATTCCTACTATTTTCTCTAGATCTTAGATCTAATATGCA
>JAUPMG010256496.1:0-21158 GCA_031762675.1 Pachysandra terminalis | reverse complement strand
ATACACTCATTGGATTCTATCAAGAATCACAATGTCCAAGTCCACGCAACTCTTTATGAGTCTCATCCAATGCATGAAACTATACAAGGAACTACATGAATGCAATGTATAACCATAAATCATCGTAAATCTATATATATGAACATATTACCAATGGATTAAGATTTAATCACAATCTCTACTTAAGAATCAAGTGTAAGCATAATCTTAATTGTGTTCCAAACCACATCAGTGTAACTCAATTCATCATCATATTTCATATCCTATCTATCTAGTATGCAATTATACTAATCACAAAACAGCAAATCAAACAACACACTTTTGTGTTTCTCAGTGGACCGATAGGTTCACCAAAGGCTTGCTGAGGAGTTCGGTGGACCCCCTCGGTGGACTGACGTGAGTTCAGCAGACCAACCCGAAACACTAATTTGCACACAGAGATCTAGGTAGGTCATCGGTTTACTGAGGCTACTTTGTTAGACCAACCCGAATGCCTAAAAATCACAGAAATAACTTCGATGGGGTTCTCGGCATACCGATAGGTGTGCCGAGATCTACCCAAATTTCTCGGTGAGCACTTTAGCAAACCGACGAGGTTGTTGAAGGTCTGAAAATGCATAGAATAACATAAATTTCACCCACTTTCACACATAACCTAAACAACTATATAGATCATGTTAAAATACTATTTCGTACAAAATCCATTCAATATATCACACCAAATCCTCTTGATAACTTCCTATCATACAAATCATGCTTAAAACCCTACTTTAGATATATCGATCATATATTCTATTTTGAAACAGATTCAATGCATATATATATCCCATTCAATATCTTAGAGTACAATACACATTGAAAATGACATAAATATCTAAACCAATCGAAAATAAGAGTTCCACTAAGTACTTACAGTATGCTATAGGGTTTGAAGAGTAGAATAAATATCTCTTCACTGCTGGAGGCTGAATCCTTCTTCAAGCTTCTGAAATTCTGCTCTTTGTCTTGTACTGCTGCTCCTCTCCAAGATTCGAAATTCACCAACAAAAATGATCGATTAGGTTTGGTCTTAGGTTAATTAAGCTATCTTAATTCTAAACCATTGGATCTTTTCCTATTCTAAGACTTAATCCTGGCCACTCACACTCATTTACTTAAGTTATGATATGGTGTATAGCACATGGTAGCCCACAATGCACCACACCAATCATAAACAAGTAAAATCTTACACACTAAGTTCCTACAGAAATTTCAAATAAATCCCACTTCTTAGTAATTACAAAGTTACCCTAAAAATAACACAGATCTTACAAGAAGTTTGTTTTCATAGAGCTGGAGCACATCATGTAAAGCATGTCATGTATCTAGTCAACCGAGAAAGAGATAAAGAAATCAAGGACTTGAGATATTTTCCTTGAGACTTGTAAAACACTGCATACTGTCCAAGAGGAGCAATACTCATCTGTTGAGTTGGGGGAGTTGGCGTCACTTTTGGAAGCCCTTAATCATTTCTTTATTGATCCTCTTACCCCTTATACCAGAGTGTGGTCCTTGGAATCCAATGGGTGTTTCTCTACAAAATCCTTTTTTCGTTTTCTTGGTAGAGACTCTAATCTAGTTCCACCCACTTTTCTTCCTTCTTGTTTGTGGAAACCTAAGGTTCCTCCTAGAGTTAGGATTTTCGTTTGGACCACTATCCTTTATACAATAAGTACATGCGACCTACTTCAAAAAAGGATGGGACATCTGGTTATATCTCCATATATCTGTTTCATGTGCAAGAATCATGGGGAATCTGTTGATCATTTGTTTCTTCATTGTTTCGTTCCTAGGGGAATATGGATGCACTGTTTACAGCTAGCAGATGTGGTTTGGGTGATGCCGGGTAGTCTTGTTGGACTTTTTGGCTAGTGGAGGTTTAGTGGTATGAGCAAGAGAGGGAAGATTATGGAGTCTCTCTTCTTTGTGGTTCTATGGGTCATTTGGGCTGAGCGAAATAGAAGGGTTTTTGAGGACGTGCATAAGCCTTTTGAATGGATGTTAGATTCTATTCTAGAGTTGGTGGCATCATGGGTGATGGACAGGCCAGAGTTTCGATATTTTTCTTTAGGTTCGATTGTAAGGGATTGGAGTACCATTTTGTATGTTTTGGCATGTTGGAATTGTCAAATTATGACATGTAAGGCACCAGGTTGTGGTTTTATCAAACTGAATTTTGATGGTTCCTCTTTGAGTAATCTAGGTAACTTTAGCATTTGGTGGCGGGGGGGCTTTAGAAGATCTGACAGAGTGATTTTTCATGCGTTTGCTGGCCCAATCAGGGTTGCTGACTCTATGACTGCTGAGATTTGTGCTTTGATAGCAGGTTTGCGGGAAGTTGAGAAGCTAAATTTGGATGTTATTCAGGTTGAAGGGGATTCTTATTCAATCATCTCATGGATGTCCTCTTCTAACATCTATCCCTGGCAATATGCCCATTTGGTGAGGTTAGCGAAATTTTTAAGTCAGGGTTTACGAGTATCTTACTTTCATGTTCTTAGATTTGCAAACAAGGAGGCAGATGCATGGGCTAGGAGAGGGGTAACATGCGAGATTTTTTTTAGTGGGGATTCCTAGTGGGAGCATTGTGGATAATGTGGCTTTTTCGTTTAGCTAGCTTTTATTCTACTTTCATTTTGTTTTGTTTCTAGTTTTTCCTTTCTTTTTGGGATTACAGTTCGTGATTCCTTGTATAGTTTTACTTTTCCTTTCATATCGATGATTAATGAAATGTCGTTATTTATCAAAAAAAAAAAAAAAAAAATAGAAGCAATACCCTTTGAGCTCTTTACAAAAGGAGTTGAGTTATTTTTCTTCAGACCTATAGAGAACTGCATAATGTCCTAGAAGAGCAACACCCTTTTAGCTCTTCACAAGAGTTAATATCTCTATGCATGAAACAACAAGATCGTGCCATAGCCACTTTTTATCTGCTCCAAAGTCTTTTCAGTCCTTGGGCATGAATCTTAATTGGACCTAACTGTTTGCCACAGATCTGGTGAACCGAGAAAGAGATGGTGGGATACCATTCGGCATGGTTGAGAATCTTTTAACTTGAATATGTACAATAATCAAGGCAGTAGTAATTTAGTGGAAAAAACACCACTAGACTCCAAAGGCCAAATCTAGTAATCCAAACACTCAAAATCAATGAAACAAAACTTAAGAACATTAATGAGACTCGATAATTCCCCCATCTCAGCAGTTCTAAGATCTCTTCTAAAACTAAGATTCCAAACCAAACCTGTGGATGACTAAGAAAGAATGTCAGAGACCACAACATCCCTTGCTGCACCACCAAAAATAATCTATGAAATCTAACTTTAAAAATTGACTCACCCCACCATAAATGATGCCAAAACCTAATTAACGAACCCCTTTCCACCCCAAAGAGAGTAATAGGATAATAAGAAGAAGCTAGAGCAGAAATGGGTTTCTAAGGACTATGCACATAAGTCCTAGCAGATTGGTTAATATCTCAAACATTCATACGTGTCCCGAATTTGCTTACAATTACCTTGTACCAAAGAGCCTTAGTATCATTGCCGAAAATCCATAGCCATTTACCAAGCGAAGCAGAATTCCAACGTTGAATGTTACCCAGATTGAGACCACCCGCATCTTTACTGTTACACACCATACTCCATCTAACCAAATGATCCTTCTTATGATCCCCTCCCTCCCACAGGGAATCCCTTTGTGCTTTCTCCAAGGCCTTAACAACTCTCACTTGAGCACGGAAAAGAGACAGAAAGTAAATAGGGAGAGTGGTTAACACCGATTGAATCAGAGTAACTCTACTGCCCAAGGATAAATAATTCATTTTCCAAGTGGTTAGCCTCTTTTCAACTCTCTTAATACTGGAGACCAAAAAGAAAAAGATTTGGCACTATCCTCCAAAGGAAGACCAAGGTATCTAATCGGTAAGTTAATAACTTGATAACCCAAAAACTTCGCAAACTGCTGCAACCGACCATGCTCCACATGAAACCCAGAAATGGTAGGCATCTCCACATTAACCTTAAGACTAGACACCATCTAAAAACATCTCAAAATAGCCTTAATCCAACAGGCCTACTCCTTTACGGCCTCAAAAACAAAATAGTATCGTCAACATATTGCAAATGAGAAATAGGCACCCTATTCCTCCCTACCAAAAAACAGGTCCATATTCTTTGCCAAGGAAAAAAACCTACTTAAAAAAAATCTCCCACTAGCGTAAAAGAAAAGGAGAAAAAGGATCACTGTGTCTGAGTCATCTAGAGGACTCAAAATGACCATGAACACTCCCATTGAAAAGAAAAGAAAAGGAGACCTTTGAGAGGCGGTCACTAATCCAATTCCTTCACTTGTGACCAAACCCCTTCCACTCTAACACATAATTAATGTACCCCCATTCCACCCTATCATAAGCCTTCTTCCAATCCAATTTGCACATGAATCTTGGAATACCACTCCTCTCTCTCTCTCTCTCTCTCTCTCTCTCTCTCCCCTCCACCACCTCATTTGCCACCAGAACATTATCCAAGATTTGTTTCCCCAAGGTTCGCCATGTCGATGTCGCCTAGCATGTTGCTAGGTGGCTCTGGCGACATAGGAGAAAAAAGGGGAAACCACGGGGTTTTGATGGATTTTTTGCCCCAAAGTTTAAACATGTCTAATTAAGGCAAAATGCATCCAAATACATAAAAAAAAAGGAAAAATAAATGTATACACATTAAAAGTCATTACATGAGAAGGATTAACTTACACGCTGTCGGGTCTGTAAGCTGTAAAAAAGATGTTGTATGTAATTAAGCCAAACTAAAAGTGAATGTAAGTCAAACTAAAAGATAATAAAACTAGAAATAAAGTGCCATATCCATGAGGGAAATCTGGGGGAAATTTGGGGGAAATGATGCATTTTCCCCCCAAGTTTTAAACAACCTTAATTAGTGTCTAAATACATCATAATATATCAAAAAAAGCAAAAACAATTGTCTACATATCAAGGGATATTGCTTGAGAGAGGTTCTCTTACTAGCTGTGGGTGTGCAAGCTGTGAAAAAATTGATGTAATATGTTCTACTTAACCTATATCCTCATACATTAAACATCGCATAACTAAAAGTACATGAAAATAAGCAAATAAGATACATAACATACCAATTTTATATCATAATTTCAATTTTTTCAATCACTTTTTTTTCCGCAAAATAATTAATAGTTTCATAATTAATATTTACTAAAATACAATATTTATTTCAATTTTTTTCAATTTTTGATATATTTTTTTAATTTTTATCAAAAACAAATTGAAAAATTTCTCCCATGTCGCTAATATGTTGCCGACATGTCGAGAGACATGGGGAAATATCGAAAACATTTGAGGACGACATGTCACTTGACATGGGGGTAAAAACGAAATGTGGGGATTCACCCCCAGATTTTGTGTTGCTGAGGGGGGAAATGGTGAAATGTCGGTAATATTTCGCTCCATGTCGCCGACATTGCAAATCATGTGTCTCCCAATGATAAATGTCGACTGATTCGAAGAGATTCAACCCCTAACCCCCAATCACCCCTTTAAGCGACCCCCAATCACCCCTTTAAGCCTATCTGCCAGGACCTTCGCTGTAATCTTATAAAGACTAGTAATCAGACTGATGGGTCTAAAATCCTTAAGCTCACTGAACTTAGTAAACACCCCCATAAGATACTCTTTAATCACCTTCCGAAAATCTTGATAGAACGCCAAAGTAAATCCATCTGGCCTTGATGCTTTATCCTTCTCCATAAATAGCCCTTCTAACCTCATCTATCTCAAAAGGTCTCTCTAACCACTCAGCCTGAGAGGGGGATGAAACAACCCTAGGGACATTCCTAAGACTGAAAACCTACTTCTGTTCCAAAGCATATGGCTTACAATAAAAATCCTTCATAGCTTTCGTGATACCATTCACATCCTCAATCCTCACCCCATCCACCATTAAATTTGTATTGGCATTCCCTTTCGACCTGCCATTAGCCATTTTATGAAAGAAACTAGTATGCCTATCCCCCTTTTTAATCTAGGCAGCCCTTAACTTCTGTCTCCAACTGATTTCCTCCTGTCTTAGGATATTATCCAACTCTACTTTTAAGAATTTCTCCTATCCCTCTCTCCCTCAGAAAGTCCCCTTTGTTGTTCCCACAAATCCAACTCTTCAATTTCCTCAGACACATTTTTTTTACAAGAGAAATATCCCCAAAATACTCACGATTCCACCCTTTAAGTACATTCATACACATACATACATATGCATGTATGTATTATAGATATAGATATTTAGAAAAATATTTAGATACTCTCTTTTTTTACCCCCCTCGCAAAAAAAATTGAAAGAAAAAAAGGATTACCTTGTTTATAGATTAGACATCACGCTTTCTTTTCTTTTTTCTTTTTAAAATAGGTAGACAACATTCAATTTTTAATCTAACCATAAGTTCCAATTTAAGTCAATAATAAAAGATTACCTTGTTTATAGATTAGACATCACTCTTTCTTTTCTTTTTTCTTTTTAAAACAGTTAGACAGCATTCAATTTTTAACTAATCATAACTTTCAATTTAAATCAAATAACAAAAGAACCTATTTAAGCAAAAAAAAAAAAAAAACTGTTAATATATGAGGCAATAAACAGATATTCTTGTCAAAACATGTCTCATAATTCAAAGACCAATATCTAAACGAAGATTCTTTTGAGTTTCTTAAGTTAGTATAGTCCTCACAAGGTTCCTGCAGCTATATACGGCTGTTGGAATGTAAATCAAATAGAGATGATTGGAGGTTGCAGCCAGCATTTTGCAGGGTGGCCTACGGGGTGCGTTGCCGCTCCATCTTATCCATCTTATGTTTCCCTTGCTGAAATTATTTCAAGATGGTGGCTGAACTACTATACTTCTGTCTTTTTAAGTTTACTAGATTTCTTTACAGTTTTTCTGTGTACATAAAGATAAATATTTAAGAAATGCTAACATTCCTCCATAAATGAGATTTTTGACATAATCTATCAGCTATGTGAGGTTGTACCCTTAGAGATGTCAATCTGATATTTTTCCATATTATTTTCCTTCAGGGAGTGAGCTTGCAGGAGAGGATGTTTTACAAATATTTTTGAAGGACAGACAGTTGAATGGAGATTTTATATCAAAAGCTTCTGACATAGTATGGCGGAGAGATGTTTTGAAATTTATTGATTCAGAAGCCAGTCTACTAGATCACAATCCTCAACAATCAGAGGAGGTATGATGAGGACCATACGACCTTTCTTTATCAGGTCGGCTATTTGATTTTCTTTCAAGTCTTAGATGATGTTTCTTTATTAGAAATTCACTACATGTGTTAATCAGGGATAATAACCAGTTATTACAGGCATGTCTAGTGAACAAACATTCAAAATTCTCTTTGAATTGTGCCCTTAGTGTTTTGGATATGGTAAGATCCAATACACAAAGAAATCTAATTTCTCTTTTGAAGGAGGCCTAGGCCATTTTTTGGCTATGGCCTAACAAGCAGGCCGATATTTTGTGTTGAGGTGGGGTTAGGAGGGAGACCTTATTTTAGGGGTATACCACTCGAGGATATGATGGTGGAAGAGATGTGATTGTTGTGCATGGTTCATAGGGTATTCTATTTTCCTAGTACTTTATTTACTTTATAACCCGACTGCTGATTTTATTAAGCTGGTTCTTGTACAATTTTCTGCTCTGATTCATAGAAGTAAAAGACCATATTTATCTGCTCGCACCACACTTGAGAAATTCTTTTTCCGTCCATCCATCTAGCTGTTTCTCATATTTAATGGCTTCCTGATTTTACGCCCACAATCTTCCAAAGTGGGTGGCTAATGGAACACCTTTTTTTTTTTTGCAACAATCATTATTTTAATCAGAATGGTCCTAAATGGTTAAGTTAATCAATGGCAAATGTTTCCTTGTAATACATTGATTTATTAACTCTCTCACTCCGTATCAGCTTTTACCATTTTATTAAGAAATTTGTCAAAGATTAGGGTTCGGGTTAATACTAAGAGAAAATAAACAAAATAGATTTGGGAATGGATGGGAAATCGAATGGAATAGTAAACCCCCATTTGGTATTGTATAGATGGATGGATGGAAAAATAATTAGGGTTAGGTTAATAACAAGAGAATAAGAAAGGAAAACAAATGTTGGAAGATATTTGAAATAGAGCAGAAACTGATTAAAAATACCCTACAACAAGATGCATTCTGACAGCTTAACAAGTCAATTTTTGGTCTTCGCAACTCTAACCTCCTGTACTGCATCCCCATGCTCAATAACTTTATTTCATGGGTTGAAATTGGATCCTTCTCTAAACAGTCTTCCCTGGAGTTAGTTTAGAGTTAGGATTCCCGTAAAAATACCCTACAACAAGATATCCAATAATTTGTTGAATCCTAAACTAACTTTATTTCCTTGTCTAATCTTGTCTTCTACACACTTTTATTCTATAGTTATTGTGTATTCTAGTTATAGTTTTTAAGCATTGCCGGGGTGATCGAAAATGGTATTAGGGCCATGGTGTTTGGGGAAAAGTATGATAATATTATTGAGGAAGGCTGGAGGATTAAGCCATTCATTGTTGTGGGTATACCCTGTCCGTTCAATGCCCGGGAGGGCATTTGGGACTTTTGAATAGTTGATCCTCATTGATAGGCCGTCAGATAAACTTTAATACTATTATTATTATCCCTAATGTGCCACACCATAAAGGCCTCCGAGATCCTTTACTGGTTTTTAAGGTAATATTACTACTAGTAATCTTTTAAAGTCTGTTTTTGTAAAATATAGTGAAGAGATTGATTAGATGGGTATAGAGATAACAGTAGAGAACTGGAAAATTCCAAAAGTTCCTATTATAGAAATTTATGGTAAAGATTCTATTAATTTAAAATCTGATTATTCGATTAAAACAGTTGAAAAACAAAAACTGTTTCGATTATGAATGCGCATGAAATTACCAATTATTATCTACCAATAAAGTTAAAACAAAAATCCAAAATATATAATTATTTACATATAGGATTAGTCCAAGTTGCAATTAAATCCTAAAGCAGAAAAGGTTTAATTACTTTAGTCTTAATTTTTGAACCGTAATTGTGGACATCAAAGACCTCTGGTTCTTTATCAAGGATTAATAGAATCCAATCTACATGATGGACTTGTATACTTCAATTGTTTCCCCAGATATTTCAATATCTTAAACAGCCAGGAATTTTCAAATCTTTAACTTTAAATATATAGACTTGAGGATTCAATATGATTCCAGGATCAGAAAATATAGCTTTAATTTATAGAATTTCCTACAAAGTTATGAATACAATTAACCAAAACTATTTAATAACAAATTCAAATAAAGGTTTAACAATATACATCAAACAAATATGAGAAATAATACTATAATTCCAAAATTTATTAAATGGGATGATATTAAACTTCCAGAAGTTTGGTATCTTCGATCAAAAGCAATTCCTCAATTGTAGAAAGCACAGAAGTTGAACAAATAGGAGACGTTGAGATAAAATTCCCCCCAGATCCATTGGCCTAAGAGTTTCAACCTATAATCGAACAAGAATTTCAGAAGATCGATTTTAAACATACTCAATTAGTACACGAACAAGATATATATCATGCATTCTCAGTATGATGTGGAATATGCACTATCCGAGTCAGATCTCAACGCTAGTGTTAGTGAATTAGAAAAAAATTCGAAACATATAGGAAATTTTTACGAAAAGGCTTTAATTCATGTCCGAAGAAAAATTGATTTTTATAAACATTTTTCAGTTGGTGAACAATAACTAATTAGAGAATTATGGTATTCTGATATGAAAAATGAAATGAGAAATATTCCTTTCTTCGAATGGTTCAAAAATTATTATGAAATATTCAATAAAGGGTTTTATGAAGAAACATAATTGGCATTAAGTATTTTGGAAAAATCTTCAAAAACTTGGAAATTGAATAACAACAAAACTATTGAAACTATTCATCCACCATTTTAATTATTAAAAATTCTAAAAGATGGTATGAAGCTAGTCCAATAAAAAATAATCAATGTTTGAAAGGTTAAAATAATCCTGTTACAACAGATTATATTGCTCAATAATAGAACAAAATAATTGTACAAATGTTTATTTAAAGCATTAGGAGACCAGCATGATAGAATAGAAACTGTATTACAATTTACAAAGTACAGACTACGATTCTTCAAAGAGGAATACTTTAAATACAGAAAATTTTATCTCTTTAAATATTCATGCTCTATCTTCCATAAATTCATCTAAACCCTCTTCATCTACAACAAAACCACAAATAATTTTCCTATATTACCTATAATAAATTCCTAGATGGAATCGTTCTTTCTAATGATCCCGTTAATTATCTGATGATTTTGAACAGTAAATTTCTAATAGAATTGATCTTTTAAGTCTTTCAAATAAATTGCCTAAACAAGTAAGCGCAACATTTCAAGATTTTGAATCTGATAAAAATTCCTAGATACAAAACTCTGAAAATAATTTTGAGATTAATAAACTAAATACTATAACTCCAACATCACAAATAAGAAGTTACTATAGAAGACCAACTCCTGTAGAGTTACAAATAGAAGAATAACATCAAACATTTCCTCGACAGTTTGATGGACTCATTTTTTTTTAATGTAACATTGATGGTCTTTAGATATCAAATCAGGCATGGTTGTGATAATATTATAATGTATGCCAATGCTTGTAAGTCCCAAGGTAATGAAGGATTACAAATTTTCCAATGATAACCTCTGGATTCATGGGCCAGCTTAGTGATTGATGGTCCAGTTATTTAACTGAACGGAATAGGTATAATATTCCAGTATCTATAAAAAAAGATGTGATGAGAAATCCAATTTTAGATGCAAATCAACAACCAATTACGGATTGCTTAATGACATTAATTATTCAAATTTTACATCATTTAGTAGGATAAACAAAAGAAATAAGAATCAAAATTAGAAAACAATTGATGAATTTATGACTTCCAATTCTCACTGATTTTAGGTGGTATAAAGATACAGTTTTGTCCAAAGGTTTTGTTCTTCCACATTATAATCTAGAAGTTTGGAAAGAAAAATTTATATCAAAATTACCTACAATTTTCGTATACAAGGTTTGATAGTCAATCTTAAGGAATTTATTATACTCATTTAACATTTGGTCAATCAATTCAAAGAATTAGTAGATTAGACTTAGAACTTTGTACAGATTTGACACTCAAATCTCAAATAAAAAAATAAAATTTTTTCACTAAAAGCGAATTAGGCAACTTTTGTGAATAATATGGTCATTAACCAATAATTTCATGTACTGGGAAAAAGAAACGAATTCCAAAACAGAAACAACATACTCGGATAAAATCAAAATCAAAACCTTTTAATTCATCCAAAAAATCATAGCATAAAACTTCAAAAAAGAAATCAAACTCATCTTCTAAATCTCAAGCTTTATGTTGTAAATGTTAAAAGATAGGTCATTATGCTAAAAACTGTTTTAAGAAAAATTTAAAAAATAAATTAAATTAAATACTCAATGAAGATGAAGATTCTTACAAAGAAAAACTCCAATAATTATTATTTTTAATTTAGATAATCAAAATTCTGAAGAAGAAATTCAAAATATTATCAATTTTATTAATAATTTGAATAGTAAATCTTGTCAAAATTCTGAAAATAAAACAGACAATGAGCAAGCAGATCAACTTGATGACAGCGAACATTTAACTTCAGAAGAAGGGAAGATTATGATTGCATTTGTGTATTATCTAACGAAGTGCTACTTTTGGTTGATATGATTGAGTGTATCACCATTGTTAAGATAAAAGACGTTTTAAAACAATTCTTACACAGAATGAAGAAATATAATAAGCCTACAGATAATGAAAACAATCAAGAATTTTATCAATTTAAAGAACTACAAGAATGATTACAAACAAAACCAAAACTTTTAATCATACAAGATTTGCAACATGAAATAAATAAAACAAAAAATGAAATTAGAAATTGGAAAAGAAGAATTGATATCTTAGAATATATAATTGATAAGCCTTCAAATTAAAAAAACATATTATGAAGGAACTAAATTCCTTTTCAAATACCCTCTTTTGCTGTTTCCTCTGATACAAATGAAGTAGAAAATAAAAAAAAAATTTGTAAATCAAAAATGATTTTCAAAATTTAAAATTTAAATTCTTGAAACTAATTTATTATTAAAACATATAAAGTTATTTGTTTCAGAGGCTGATGTTAACTGCATCCACGAGGGATTAATACCATCCTAAAACTGTGGAAAAATATTTCAAATAATTAATGTCGCTAATGGCAGAAGACTCCAAATAACTTTTAAATTACCAAAAGCTCATTTTTGTAATAAAAATTTTTGTTTTGAAACAACTTTTCTTCTTGTCAAAGACCTTAAACAAGGACTAATTTTAGGAACACCATTTCTTGAAATGATGAAACCATTTACTGTAGATAATATACATATGCATACAAATATTAATGGTTTACCAATAACGTTTAAGTTTTGTATGCCTCCAAAAGTTTCAATAATCAACGAACTCAAAAAATTTGTTTCTTTTAAAATCTCCACGATTAAATGAAATAAAAAAAAAAGAAATCAAAAATATTAAACAAATAATGAATGCACAATCTTTTCAAAATAAATTAGCCCAATTTCAAAAAAACAATTAGATTCAGAAGAATGTTTTGATCTTCCTAATGCTTTCAGGCATAGGAAAAAGTTCGAAAGAGGAGTACCAAGATTAGTTACAAATTACAAACCTCTCAATAAAGTCCTTCAATGGATAAGTTATCCAATGCCAAAGAAACAAGATCAATAGAATTTATAATGCTAATAATTTTCTCTAAATTTGGCATGAAATCAGGATTTTGGCAAGTTCAAATTAAAGAAAACGATAAATGCAAAACAGTATTCACAGTTCTATCTGGACGGAATGTGATGCCTTTTGGATTAAAGGTTGCACCCTCTGAATTTCAAAAAGTTATGAACGGAAATTTTAATCCATACACAACTTTTACAATTGTGTAATTTGATTATGATCTCATTTTCTCTGAAAATATAGACCAACAATGGAAACACTTACACTCGTTCTACAAGACAATCAAACAAAATGTTCTTTTAGTTTCACAAAGAAAATAAACCTTTTCCAAACAGAAGTTGAATTTTAGGATTTAAAATACAAAAGGAACAGTTACTCCAATTAATCAAGCAATTCAACTTGAGGATAAATTTCCAGAAGAAATCACAGATAAAAAAAGCAACTTCATAGATTTCTAGGATATTTAAATCATGTTTTAGATTTTTATAAAGATTTAGCTTATGGTAGAAATCTGCTAACACAAAGACTCAAAAAGAATCCATCTCATTGGACCGTACTCTCTCTGTCCAAAGAATAAACAAAGAGTCAAATTTCTTCTATGCCATATATTTTCTAACCCAAACTTCCAAAAAATAGCTGAGGCTGATGCTTCAAATATAGGATATGGAGGAATCTCAAACAAGTGGCTCGATCCAAATTACTTAAATTTACTTCAGGAATGTGGAATGATACTCAAAAGAAATATTCTATAATTAAAAAGAAAACCTTTATATTGTCACTTGCATTTCAAAAGTTCATTGATTTATTATCTCAATGTTTTGTTGTAAGAATCTCTTGCAGAAAAGCCAAGGATGTCCTAGAATATGTCAAAAATCTTGCTTCTAAGCAAATTTTTGCCAGATGCCAAGCAATTCTTGCAGTTTTTGATTGTTCTATTAAATTAATAAAAGGAAATACTAACATTCTTCCTGATTTTTTAACAAATGAGTTTTACAAGGTTTTACCGTTAATGCTTTTTAGGAACAACATTATTAGTATAAATAACTACACAATAACTTTAAATATAATACACAATAACTAAATTATTGATAATAACACTATATAATAGTACAATGTTTTATTAACACTCTATAAAAACACATTACAACACTTAAAGCAGAATGAAAGTACATACCAGACAGTATTAGATAAGAGAATATTAAAAGAATATAGAAAACATTCTTTTTGATAATTAACAACATTTTATTAATCATCAAAATAGGTTACAAGGATATAATAGGATCATGAAATGTGATCCAAAAACAAACACTAAAGAAAGATACAAAAACTTCAGATAACAAGTTAGGACACAAATAAGATTCCTAACCATCTAAATCCTCTATATCATCCCCTTAGGTATGCCCGCACTAAAAAACTCTCTCTTCACCCCTAGCCTGGCCCAAAGAGTAGCAGGACCAATCCCAGGAACAATATCATGAAGCTTCCACTTCTTCTGGAAACATGACTACAAATGCCAGACTCACAGCTCTGGAAAGATCCAACTACCAGTTGAGGACGGAGATGGGGAGGAATAGAGAAGAGATGTCCAAGCTCCGGGAAACTGTAGAGAAGGCACTCTAGTTATTTCAGAACATTTTTTGATGTGGCAGAGCCAGCGATGCCATACCACCTTCAGCTCCTCCTCCTCCTCCCCCTCATGAGGGAGATAGTTCTTAGAAGATTTAGATTTCCGTAGGCTGCTCCCCATTGTTCTTCAGCATGGTATTGCCTCTACTGATGTTGCTCTGAATTGTACTGTGTCACCGTTCTTGGAAAGCCCATCATATGAGATTCACCATACCAAATGGCTGGCTAGTGGTGCCACTTTTCTTGTGAGACAATGGGATACTCCAGTGCCAGGCTGTTGTGCACATCAAACAAGGAAAAGGTAGAGCACCTTTCCTTGTGTTCCTGACATACCAAATAATATGAGCAATAATGAGAGAAGGGAAGAAAAGCTTCTGACCCGAAGCTACAAAATTGAGGACTTTAACCATGAAGGGAGTGAGCTCGGTCTTATTCCCGGATCGGGGCTAGACATTCATTACAAAGATCCTATGTAGAACAAAGGCGGGAGTTTGGTAGGACTGAGGGCATTTCTATCCTTCCACCGGACATATTTTCCATAAAGAACTCGAGTTATGGCGGGTTTCTCAGACTGAAATATCCGGTACATTGCTAATTGCATTGTTCATAGGTAAATTCATGAGTTTGGCTACGAGTTGAAGGTTAAGGATTTTGTTGTTCCCATAGAGGTTAAAAGTGAAACCATCTGCCTCTGCATTTGCCAACCTCTGAACATGGGAGAAAGATATCCGTATACCTTGGGTAAGATGACGTGCTAATCATACCAAGGGAGCATATCTCCAAGGGTACCTACTATTAACTGACATCCAAGAGATAACTGAGTAAAAATCTCCCTCAACCTGTAAATGATCCATCTTCAACTTCCTTGCTTCCCCCAAACCTGCAATCAAGGTCCTAATCTCTGTTGTGGTTGAATATGCTATGCCAATCGGCCCTGAAAAGACATGAAGAATTACTCCATCAGAATTCCTGAAAACCCCACCAATCCCAGATCTTCTTGGATTACCCAAAGAAGAGCCATCAAAATTAAGCTTCATGAAACCCCTATCCGGCACCCTCCAAATCACCTTCTTAATAGGACGAACAGTCAAACTAAAGAGTATAGAAACACATTACAACACTTAAAGCATAATGAAAATACATACAAGACAAGATTAAAAAAGAAAAAATTAAAGACAACTTACAGAGGGAGTATTACATAGTAGCAAATATTTTCAGCAGTAGCTCCCCAATTAGATACTCACAATATTCTTGCAAATTCTTACAAAACACTCTTAAGAGAATACTCAAAAGAAAGTTGAGAGTTTTTGCTAAAACTTGCAATTCTTCATTTAGCAGTTTGAAGAGCTATTTATAGACTTCAATCCATTTGGATATGAAGTTGTCTTCTGCTTCATTAGATTCTGGACTTCGTTTTTCTCCAATTTGTCATAACTTTTCCATTATTAAGAAGCTTTTTTCTTTTGGTGATTGATTTATGAAAGATGTTTTGTCGGAGTGGAAGAATGAGTTAGAGAGAGGATAATAGATGAAAGAGAATAAGTGGGGAAAAAAGAAGGATTTTCTCCTTTTTTAAAAAAAAAATAAAGTAAAATTCTTTTTGTCTTTTTTCCTCTTTTTCTTTTTATTTTTATTTTTCCTTGTCATTGTTCTTTTTCTTTTTTGCTTTTGTTCTTTGGCAAGATTTTATCAATTATATGTCCTCAAAATATCTTGAAGCATTAAAGAGAAAAATGTTGCGGGCAACAATGGGATATTATTGTAGACATCTTCATTGTCGTTCCCAAGAGAAGACGTACCGGATTCATTTTATTCTTCTTCATAAACATCTTTGAGGGATTCAATCACTTTTTTGAATAATTCTTCATTTGATAAGTTTGGGAATTGAGATTTAACTGGTCTTTGATTAATTATCTAGGAGATCTTGCAATCCTACTTTTGTTTACATACTTGATGCAAGCTCTGCGAGTCCACCTTAAGTAACCCTAAATCTTTGATTTTCTTGAAGCCCTACTTCAATTCATTAAATCCTAATATTTTTGGTTTCCTATAACCTGTCCGACATAAGTAATCTACACATTTTCAAGCATCAGGTGTTTGTTGCATTAGTACAAAATCAATATCTACACCCTTTAGAAGTCTTGATGAAACAGGACAATATACTCAATTTCTGTAGGACAACAAGGGATTTTATCAGCCAATCAACTATATGTCTAAGTAAACGTATGGATTATTCACAACAAGAATTGTTTTCAAATATGTGCTTATTGATTCTGGCAAACCTCTTAAATTGCCTTGAGGTCATGTAACATAATCAAGGAATAAACGCAACTGATATACCACCAAGGGAGCAGCATTATGGTCATGAAGATTACATCCAAATTGGCTGAAGCTTTCCATTGATAAACCATCTGTGTTCAAGACCACATTTCTTTTTCTAGTAGTCTCCTCATATATTGTAGGGGTAGGATGAATTTAATCTCCATCCTTCAGAAGATTTGAGTTTCTACTGTAATTGGATTGGCAACTTTCTTCCTAATCCGTTCATTTTTAGTTTGTGATGAAAAAATCTAGGTTAAGATTGTAAAACTTCTTCAAAGTTGTTAGACTGATAATGAATTATAGTCCTAATTGTATCATGGCTGCTAATAATGAATTGACGGCACAGGTCATATTATTGATGCTTTATGTTGTGCTGTTTTGTTCTTGATTCTTAGGTGACTAGAAACAATTGTTGATATACTGTTCGATGATGCCTAATATTAATAGGTTGTGAAAAGTGAAAACGATGGTGGTTTCCTGAAGCTTACGAGAACCCAGGAGTGGGTATCGGGTGACAACACTGCACCTATAAATAAGAAATCTGTCACTAAGGTCTGTATTTAGGTGTTTATCCTTCAATTAAAAATTGTCATCTTATGCCTTGGACCAAGTTTAAAATTGTTGTTTCTATTACTTAATCTAGTGATAAAGGAGAAGCAGGAAATTTTGAGAAAGTGACTGCTGAAAATGACAGGTTCTTGATGTGTATGACAGGAGTTACGGAATGAACGTGAAAGAAGGAAAAGACTGAACCTTCTCAAATATGAAGCTGTATGGTACCTGTTTTGGACTCAATAGTTTCTTTTCATTCAGAAATCTGAATTCAAAGGCTTTGGTTTCCTTCTCATGTATAGTGTGGATTACATTTTACACACAATTGGATATAATTTTATTTAATATTTTCATCGATATACGCATTGGGCATCTTATCCCTGTCTTCTTGTTTTTGTTATTTAATCTTTGGACATGAGGATTGATCAAGAGCTGCTCATTGGGCTGACCCATGGTTTTTGTCACAAGATCCATGCAAATTTAAAAAACTGGGACAGCCATTTATCTAGAGTACCATGAATATTACCCATTGGTAATTGAACCAATACATACCCACCCATTAGGGTCATATAATTGAAGCTTTTTGATTGACTCCACGTTGCTAGCTAAGCCAATGAGGATGTTTAAGGAATTTTCTTTTATTTAGGATGGTAATTATATGTTACCTCTTTTAGTCGTTTACTTGTAGTAGGGGAATCCTTTGTTTCTTTTAGTTGGGCTAGGAAAGCCTTGTTTATATACAGACATGTAAAGATTTTTCTTGTGGATTATTGATTCGACTTTGGAGAATTGACGGGATTGAGTTTTTTTCAGAACTTTTTCAGGGTACTTTCTTGTGGTTTGTTCTCCTGAATTTTTGCTTCTCCTTATTTTGTTCATATTCTCATACTTTTTGCAACCTTCTGATTGATCCAAATGTCACAGCCATTGGTTTTACTGGAATTTCGAGCTTACCCAATGTCAAAATTGTATTAGAGCCATGAATTAAAATATTGTTTTATTTCAGCTGTAATGGCTGAAAAATTGAGTGTCGAAAGTTTAAAATAGCCATGTAGTATTGACTGTTATAGAGTTTCCATCGATGCTTAAATATGTATCAACTACTGATTGAGACTGTTGATGCTTAACTATAAAACAACAGGAAGAAAAAAAAAAACAGAAGAACAAAGCCCAAACCCTTTTTTCTCTTTCTGCCTGATACCATTTGAAAAAATTTGAGCCCTTCAATCTTCACCTTAAATGTTTGAAATTCTAGAATCTTTTGAATACCTAAGATTGAAGTGTGGAACTCAACTATTGAAATTTTTGATTGTTGTAAAAGGGTATGTAAAGTTCATTGTTTCGTCAATTTTAATGTCATTTTTGAGATGGCATGTTTTGGTATGTATGCTTTATATCCATGGATTTTAACTTAAATCTATAGATCAAAGTGTATGAATGCCATACTTTTACTTTTTTAAGGGAGCTCTGCAACCATTCCCACTTTTGGAAAAGGAAACAAGGGGGTTAAGTTCCACTTACACCGACTATCTAGGCTGAGTAGTTTTTCAAGTCTTGACTGTTAAAAAAAATGGATGTAAAGTTCATTTTTGCTTCAATTTTAATGTTCGTTTTTGAGAAGGCATGTTTTTGTATGTATTTTCCACGCACCCCTTTTGATTTTTTTTTTATGATTATGATTTATCTCCTTTGCTAGTGCAGTTGGCAAGGTTCTTGCAATTGAAAGAGTCAGAGACACTGATTCCAATTGTTGTGCGAGTTTGTGTAGAATTGAACTTGTGTAATAGGTTGTCCATTTTTTGGGTTCCTTGGAGAGATCATGGAAGATGTCAGAAGATAGAAAAAGAAACAAACCAGCAAGGAAAAGGAAAAAAGAGACTGAGAAATAAAGTAATAATTCTGAAAAGAAGAAAATAACTACAGTAAAGAGAAGTGATCAACGAATCTGATAATCCATCCTCTTCTAATGTCAATAATCCTTCACCAGGTCTTAAGGGTAACAATGTTTGGAATAAGCTAATGGTGGTCAAAGTCTCGATTCCCTAAAAAAGGTGGCTTACAAAGTAAGGTGTGGAGATTCTTGTAGAAAGGAGAAATCCCCCCAACCCTATCTATATTAATCCCATACGCTGAACAAGTTTGCCAAGATGATATCAATAAAGAGCAGGGCCTTTTGTTCTGGGACGAGGGACCAGACTGGACATGGCCAGTACCAATACAAAAGTACCAGACTGGCAATCAAATTTTTAAAGTAAAAAAATGGACCAGACGGGACTGGTCTCCAGACCGATGGTACCGATCGGGACCGGTTGGTACCTGACCTGTCCAGATCGATATCGGTTTGGACCGTCCAATCCACAAATTAAAAAAAAACACTGGACCGGTTGTACTGGTCACTGGACCAGTTGTACCGGTTCGGTCCAGAACTTCGTGATACAAAAGTATGTATCACGGCTTGGGACCGGACCGTCAACGGTCCGGTCCCGGTACAGACCGGTTCGGAAACCATGATACGGAGAATCCAGAGACTTCTAAAGCTTGCAAGGTTGGTGGTTTAAGGCATATTGAGGCTTTTTCAATCATATAGATAGATTCTAGTGAAACCCTTCATGTTACTTCCAAAATTTTTTCATTGGCTCTCCACTTCATGTTTTTTTACCATCCAAACATGAGTTCATAGAAACAAGCAGGTTATTTTGCAGTGGCCTTATGTTCAAAGCAGTGTGTACTAAGCATAGCGCAGATAGAGAAGTTGCTGATATGAATAAAAGCACAGCTGACCACTCCAAATGGTTGTGTAGAATGATAGACAGAAAAAGGTAAAATCTACACAGGAAAAAGTTGCAATTTCAGAAAACAGCAAGACCTCGATTTAAGGTCCCAAAATTCAGGTGTCTCTAAAACTCTTAAATGGACAGTCCTATATTGTTTTGGAATGCTAGAGGGTCTCCAATCGAAGGACTAGAGAAAAGGCTGAAGTTTCTAGTGATTTCGCATGAAGTTCAGATTGTAGCAATTATGAAACCTATGCTTCATATTTCTAGACTGCAAAAATTAGTTAGATATTGTGGATTTCAAAACTCATTCACGTTAGGTCATGAAGACTTTGAAATATGGCTAACGTGAAAGGAATCTTTTGCTTTAACATAATAAAGTCTACTAATCAATCTATAACTGCTGAAGTTCTTTGGGATAATAACCCAAATATGTTTCTGTTGTTTATGGTCAGTATGATCAGATTGAAAGAAGACAATTAGGGGTGAACTCATAGACATTTCAAGGGATTTTAACTTTCCATGGATTGTGGGAGGTGATTTTAATATAATTCTTGATTCCGGAGGGAAAGTAGGTGGCAATCCACTTAATATGTCTCATGTGATAGACTTTTATGGTGCCTTGGGTGCTAGTGGTCTCATTGATGCAGGTAATGTAGGTAGTAAATTCACTTGGACAAATAACCAACCTGGTCCCGGCAAGATATAGGTTTGACTAGATACGGTTGTGTGTAAGTCATAGTGATTTACTCTTTGTCCTAATTTTAGTGTTGAACATATGAATACGAATTATTGGATCATGTTATTGTTGAAGATTCTCAAGCTTAATCTCCCATACCTTATCGATTTTGCTTTCATAGTTTTTAGACTAACCATAAGGACTGTTTAGATGTGGTTATAAACTCTTGGCATGAACCATTTTCAGC
>JAUPMG010256487.1:0-21159 GCA_031762675.1 Pachysandra terminalis | reverse complement strand
ATTGATGTTGTTGAAGTTGAGAATGTGGAGCTCGGAATGAGTTTGGAAAGAGGCGGGAAAACATGAACAACAAAAAGGGATGCGGCAAAAAAATAAATGAAAACGCCGTTAACGGCGTTAGTTTTGTTTTGAATAAAACATGGGTACCCTCAGAACTGGGTACCATTTCTCATTTTGCCTTTGGTACCACTTAGGTACCCACGTGGCAGCAATCCAACGGTTGCTGTATGGATTGCTGCACTTCTTAAGCTGTAGAGGATGCGGACCCAGGTAATGGGGGCCAGGAATATGTTTCAAGGCGTATTATTCGTCGAGCTGTTCATTATGGAAGTGAAGTTTTAAATGCGTTAGAAGGTTATTTGAGTGGGTAAATTTTAGATGTTAATTTCTTGTCGCTGTGTTCACTGTACTTATATATGTTGACGAGTATCTCGGTATATTAGTGTATATAACGGTCCTACTGAATTCTGGACAGCTGTTATTGTTGGTTATTCATGTAAATTATTATTAATGTTTGTGTTGTTACATAGGCTTGTAAGTGTTGTTGTGACAGTCATGGGTGGTGTCTTTCCAGAATTGACACAACATGAAGCGAATATCAGAGACATAATTGCTTCAGAGGAAGCAAGTTTTGGGAAGACATTAGTTAAGGTAGCATTTGGCAGAGGATGTTCAGACTATTTTTGAGGATATCTAATTTTACAGATGGGAGCTGAGATGGAATACTTATAGCTAATCTGTTTTATATTGTAGTAGGTATGTAACCTGTACATACATAATCTTCTTGTATAGCTTTTTGGCCTCTGGACTATATTAATAGAAACTACTTTACCGATCATTAAAAAAAAAAATTGGCAGTTAATATAATTCTGTCTTTATCCCACTTTTCTTCCAATAATCCTCAAATATAATTGACAACTCCTTCAAAGTTCTCACGAGTGAATTATTATTATCACTTGTTTTGGTGTCTTTATGCCTTTTTCTGTTGTCAATACACTCCTCTATGCTCGATCCATGTGAGTGATGTTAACCGAAGCATTCAAAATGGTTCATTTCAAAAGAAATGCAAATGCTGTACTCCATCCATGTGAGGGCTGGATAAAAGAACTTGTATACATAAATATGAGAATGGTTGAAACTGGACTGAACATTTAACTGTCTCCAGGAAATTGTGAAGTTTAATAAGGCTGCTCAGGATGTTCAGGGAAAGATACTTAGTGGCCAGGCAACTGCATTATGATTTGCTACTTTTTTTGTTGTATGTTGCTGTCTTATAGTCTGCTTGTATGCTTTTTGGTTTGTATTGCACAATATAGTTTTTCGTAGCTTGTCAGTAACTTCAAATGAAAGCTTAACTGTTAATTTGTTCATGCTGCGTAGTGTTTGCTTGTGTTGGGGGATCATCTATATGAATATACATTTTCTTGGCGTCTATTTAACTCCACCCTCCTAATACACATACATGATTCCCTATATGTAGTGTAATTTTGGGGAGGAAATATTTGTTTCTACCCTTTTGATGATTCAGGCTGGCATCGGTCACCAAATGCCTTGCTTGATATTGTTTAGCAGTACTCTTTATTTCCTGGTGTTTTTTTCCCTTCTTTTGCCAAACACCAGCCGTGAGCCCGTGGTGAGGGGTTGGGCAGACCCGTAACAGAATACCCGACAACCTAAACTAGTTGCGTGCAATCTCTTCCAAAACGGGATAGTGAAGTACAATATATACTCTGAAGACCAAACTCATCAATCTAGACAAAAGATGAAATGGGACGTGGATGTGTCTACAGACTGTAAGCACTGTAATGAAAAAACCTTTGTTTTTGTAATGAAAAAACCTTTGTTTTTTTTTTTTTTTTTTGGGTCGGTAAGATAAAGCTCACTCAATGACTAAGCGAGCTGTGTGTCAGCCCATGAAGTCATCCCTTAGAATCTGCTTGATTGAATCTGGGGAGCTTCATAGGTGATGTGTATACTATCATTGTCTATAGCCAGGTGAGCTAGATGGTCTGCCGCATTATTGCCTTCACGTTTGGTGTGCTGGATTCGAATATCGCCGTATCTATTGTTGATGAGAGTTTTGATGCAAGCCAGAAGTTGGTCCAAATTGTCCGGAGCACCGGTCGAGTAGTTGATCGCACTTATAATAACTTGGGATTGGCCCTCAAGAACGATGTTTGCAGTAGGGAACCTAGACGCTAGCTCGAGTCCTTGCCAAGCACTCCACGCTTCCGCCATGGTGATCGAACACTGATCCAGACGAAAGGCACCTCCACAAAGGAATTGGCCATCCTGGTTGCGAATGAGAATCCTCGCCGAGGCACAAATAAGTTTTGAGCTGAAAGATCCATCGAAGTTAACCTTGAGCTAGCTCGATCGGGGTGAGTGCCAACGGATGTACATGGTTTTCGTGCACACATGAGTCTTCTGTGGATGGTGATTGCCCAAGAACCGAGCATCAAGGGGCGCAGCCGAAGCATGTACAAACTCCGAGTCTGCACGTTGAAGAAAAAAGTTCTTCAAGGTTGCTTTTGGTGCCGTTGAAGATCTAGCATTTCTTGTTTAGCCAAAGGCACCAAACAATGTAATAGAAAATACTATTACTAGAAAAATCCTCAAAGGAGTTAGTCGTATTGTTGTCTTCACCAAGTCACCTAACTTGGGTTGATCTTGCTCTAGCCCACACAGTTTTTGCAAGTGTTTAAAGATATGGTCAGTAGTTTCGTTATCCTCATTACAAATTTTTCATATCGGATCAAGTGGTATTCCTATTCTAATGAGATTGTTGGAGGTAGGGAGTCTATTCATGTTCTTCTGCCAAACAAAGTTTTGGATTCTGGCTTCCATGCCCCACTTTCCTTGCCAATATAAAATTCAGCACAAGTGTGTGGTTGCTTTCTGATCAAAGCAATCGTCGAGTTAATAGATTTTTTTTTTTATCTTGGTTAGAGTCCCAGAAAAACGGGATATCATTGTTGTTCAGAAGGAAGGACCGGAAAGAATGTATCCCAAAGTTTTTCTGGGATCAAGTCTTTAATTCGGTTCCAGTCCCAGCCTCCTTGGTCATCAATTAAGTCTTAAGTGGACAACTCACCATTTATACAAATATATTCATCAACATTGGGGTATTCATGAAGGGGGGAAAAAGAGGCCCAACGATCATGCCAAACATTAATGTCCGCATCTGAGGTGACTTTCCACCTGATGCCAGTCATCAGGACGATCATGCCAAACATTAATGTTCCCTCCCGAGTTCTTTCTCAGTTGCGTGCGACCGACAGCACGCACGCTTGGTGGTGTGCATAGGTGTATGTGTGTGTATCTCGTGTGGGCGTGCCAGGACTTACGCCAGTACACAAATTGGGGTTTCAGGTTTTGATCATAGACGCTGATTAACACTGACTAAATCGAGTTGGTAAGGCAATTGGTCGTGCAATCAGCCACCGGTTGTGCGTCCAATAGGCTATTAGGAGATTGTCCAAAGGTTGGCTTCCTTTGTTTGAGTTCGTCTGATTCCTTCAAATAGGTGAAAATATTGCCAAATCAGAGATAATGCATCACAGTCTTTCTTTCAATCAGGCTTTTATTCATGACTAAAGAACATAATTGTTGATGATAGAAACAAATAAATAAAAAGAGAGATAGAAAGAAGACTGGTAAACTAGTGGTAGTTATCACAGTGGTCGTGGTCACAGTTTGACTGGATAGACTACCATTAGGTAGCTTCTCAAAGTGGATGATAAAAATGTAAAAGATAGAAAACTGCTGAACCGCGATGGTCATCGCAGTGGCCGTGACCCACATGCAGGTTGGATAAGTGACCTTTAGGCTGAGAGCAGCTTCCCGAGGGGTGGCAGTGGTGATCAATCTGAGGCTGAGAGCAATAGACCCAAACCAGATTAATTGGTGAATAGAGAGGCTTCATGTTCTAATGGTTGTGACCCACATGCAGACTGAAAGGGCTTACCAATGTTGAGAGCAATACTATTAAGAGAGTGGTTGGTGAGCGGCATAGGAACCCAACACTATTGTTGCGGGGAAGCAACAGTGGAGGAGATAGGTGATCCGGAGATCTGTAGTAGCATTGCGTTGGTTTTGTTGTTGATGTGCAGGGGGTTTGAAGGTGTAGATCCTCTGTATCTTTATAGAACACTCTGAGCGGTTATCTAATCATTCAATTCGGTTATGATAATCGCTTGTGCCTTATTTTGAATTCCTCTTTAGAACGTGAGTTGATCAATCTTGCACCCTTTCTTTCTGAACAACTGGATCGGGCATGTGAGCTCAGTTTTCCTTGATCCTTCTTTCCACATGTCGCGCATCTATAGTTTTCTTCATGTGCCTCGCGCAATGCTCTTGTTTATCCTAGTGCGTGCCATGTGTCATGATTCTACTGGCTTTTGTGCACGTCATGTGTTGCGCTTCTATTGGTTTCTTCATGTGCCGTGTGTGGCACTTCTATTGGCCCCTTTTGGCACCAAGTGTCACGCTTCTACTGGCCGGTGAAGATGCGCAGATATATGCACTAACAATGCCCCTACCTTCCTTTGCGTCTCTTAGTATTCAGTCAGTTTTGAATTTGAAGAGACATAAGGAAGGTAATTATGATCTTCACACACGCCGTATCTTGGGAAGGGAAAAGATATGATAGTTGGTCAAATCGTCCCTTCGGCTATTTAAATCTCTTCTCCCCCTTTCTAGATCATTCGAACTTTGAGCTCTGCTACCTCTTCCTCTTCTCTTTCTATTTCGAGCAATTCTTTTCACCTTCCTTGTGATACTATGATTCTGACGGTCATGGACGTTGCTGGCCTAACCGGTCTGCCCCCAATAGATGAACATATCAATCCAATTCGGTCAATGGATCGGGATGATGATGTTGACTGTTCTCCTTTTCTCTCTCTAATTTAGATCCAGCACCATTGTCCTAGTCCTTCAACTTGATGCTTCAAAACTCTGTTGAGCATTTATGTCAACCTTATGAGATCAACGGCCAAGGCCAACATGTGGCTAATGTCGGCTTTTCATTATGTCAGATTAGCCTTTTTGCCTAAGCGCATTGAGTTTCTGAGTTGGAACACATGACCTAAAGCTTTAAAGGTAACCCCAATGTGTCTCCGCGACGTAGTGAAAGATGCCGAGGTTCTGTGTCATTTGGGCCCATACTTTGTAAAGGATGGTAAAATATATGTCTTGTTTGAAGACGACTGGAAGGCCAGAAGAGGAGGAGGTGTTGGGTTATCCTGGTTGTAGGCCGCTTTGGAGCTTTTGTGGGATGATCGTAGGCCATCACTCTCTGGCCATTGAGGCCGTGGTATTTTTGAAGATGTCCTTGGGCCATCCAAGCTGTATTTTGTATTGATGTCTATATGTAACATGGCCTTTAGGCCGTTTATTTTCAATTGTATTTCTTTGACATCATTGTATTGTCTCTGATAGATCGTTTACACGTCCATCTGGAATGGAGCATCCCACATGGATGGATAATATTTCTTCAAATATCGATCGTTAATAGTTCTTGTCCTCTGTTGATCGGTCAATTCTGAAATCACATAAGATCCCCTTGTAGGACCCGTTGAACTCTGAACAGTCCTTCCCAGTTTGGAGATCATTTTCCATACACACGATCTTTGGCCCCTACTAGGAAAGTGGTCTTCCATACCAAGTCCCCCTCTTAGAAGAACTTGTATTTCACTCTTTTGTTATAAGTACGGGTCACTTTCTGCTTCTGGGGTTGTAGAGCATCTAAGGTTCCAATTCAACTGTCATCTAGGTCTTCCAACTTAGCTATCACGGCCTCTGTGAATTCAGTTGCGGTGAAATTGTGCTAAAATGCTACTCTGAGTGATGAGATCATTACCTTTAAGGGGAGGACTGCATCGTGTCTGTATGTCAAAGGCAAACGGTGTGGTGCCTATGCTTATCTTGTAAGATGTATGGTAGGCCCATACCACTTATGATAATTGTTTATGCCTTGACCGAGGCTTGTCTTTGATGATCTTCCTCAAAACGTTCTTTAGAACTTTGTTAGTTACCTCTGCTTGACCGTTCGTTTGTGCATAGTAAGGAGTTGAATTTAGGATCTTGAACCCGTAGTCCTTTGCAAACTGGAACACTTATCCTCCTATGAAGACACTTCCTATATCCAGGGGCAGAGCTAGAAATTTTTTCTTGGGGGCCATACCAAATCAGGAAACAATGAAAAAATATTATATTGTGCAAGGTTAAAAGGATCGGACCGATCAGGTGCGTGTCAGTCGATCTGTATTGGGATTGAACAGGACTGGGTCCAGTCCCAAGCCACGATACAGCTTGTGTATTGTGAGGGTTTGGACCAGACTGGTACAACCAGTACGGGTATGGACCGGCTGGTACTTCCGGTCTGTCATTTTTTTTTTGTTTTGTTTTTTAAATTTATAAATTAGATGGTCCAAACCGATATCGATTTGGATCAGTCTGGTATTTGTCGGTCCTGACCGGTACCATCGGTTCGATGACCGGTTCGTCTGATCCTTTTTTTTTTTTTTTTTTTAATTTTAAAATTTAAGAGCGGTCACTTTTTGTACCGGATCCGGATCGGCCGGTACCACCAGTTTGAATTGGGATCGGCCGGGACCGGTTCAGTCCTTGGTCCAAAGACTTTAAACCTTGATATTGTAAAAATACAAATATAAAAAAATATATCACTAAAAGAAAATAAAAATATAACAAAATATAAGGGTTTAATGCTGCATAAAATATAAATATAGGTTATATATATATATAAGGTGCGATACCTTAATTTTATGAAAATATATGTACAAGTGCAATATTTAAGACTTTAAATAGTTATTTATAAAAGAAATAGGTTTAAACTTGTAATTTTTATTAAAATATAAGTATAGAATGTAATGTTTAACACTTTAAATAGTTATTTTTAAAAGAAATAGGTAGAAACTTATAATTTTAAAAATTATATAATCTAAACTGTAATTATGAAAAAAAAAAAAAAGAAAACAAAAAATAATCCATGGGAAAGCGTGATTTTAACAAGTTCTAAAGACTTTGGAGTCCATGGTCCCCTCCCGCCTCTGCTCGTGTTATATTGGTCTTCTACAAAGCTCGTTTCACAAGTGTGTGTATATACGTAACCTCTACAATCAACATTACCAGTTAATTTGTCAAAGAAACGGGATCATCTCAAGTTACCTGTTAGTTGATTTAAAATCAATTAGAATACGATATATGCGATAAAAATGTCACATCGTTATTAATTATTAGAATACGACATATACGATATATGCGATAAAAATGTCACATCATTATTAATTATTAGAATACGACATATACAATATATGCGATAAAAATGTCATATTCTGATTAATTTCAAATCAACAAACAGGTGATTGTAACTTGAGACGATCCGAATCCTTTCTCAAATGCTCTGTAGGTAGCCACAGCTCCTAAAACAAAAATTAATAAAGAACTAGTAATATGTGGTACTATCTGGGAAATGTATACGAGGCTATTGGCTTCGAATAAAATAAACTTTGAACCGATCCAAACTGCATATCTCAAACTACAGTTCAAAGGATCTGGATATTTTATATTGAGAACCTTGAAAGTTGGAACTCAAGAAGAAACAATTTTAAATTTACATTAGATTGATCAATAAGAAATTAAAACAGTAAGATACCCACTAATGAGAGAGAGAGAGGTGTTCCCAATTCCCCAGATCCTGCTGTTAGCTTTGTGTAATAATCTTCTTCTCTGTCGGCCTTTGGGTATACAGAAATTCTACAACTTTTCTTTTCTAATTTAAGAATTCCAATAGATGGCAGAGAGAGCCAGAGAGAGAAAAGGTCTACATGTGCATGTGCTCTAATCTAAACTCAAAAACAAGACCCTTTTGGCCGACGAAGAAGATATACATGTGCAAGTCCTTCAATCAAACCTCAAACCAAAACACTGTTTTGGCTGTCTATTACAATGTCATTTATAATAGTGTGATAATAATCATGTTTGTCTCTCAGCTTATGTACACAACATTTTTTTTTTCAAATACAGAACATCGTTGCCAGGGAAATGTGAGAAAAAGAAATCCCAAATGTAATACAATATGTTGGAAATAGAAACCAGATGAGAAACACTATAAGGAAATAAAAAGGTTACAGCAATGAAAACACGTGAGCGAGGGAACATTTTTAAGAATGATTAATTTTTTCATGTACATCACATTTATGCTTATCTAATAAGTCTTTTGTTCTATTCATGTTTTGTTTTTTATAGTTTGAAAATTTCAGATTATCTTTTGGTTTTTCATGAAATTTAAATCTTTCCTCTAGTTTTATCTTTGTGTTTCTAAGAAAGAGAATCCCACATTGGAACTCCAAAAAAGGAAAGTGTGATGGAGAAACATTGCTAGGGTTGTTCGAAGTTGCCTTTCATGCATGCACGCACCACCACCGCCCAGTCGGTCGATCGGTATGGTCGTGGCATGGTGTGGTGTGCCATTAGATATGTGGTTGGCCTGCCCTGGGTTGTCTAGGGTTGCCTTTCATGCTCACCACCGTCAATCCAGTCGGTCGGGTCGGATTGGGGTGTGGTGTGGTGTGTCATTAGATATGTGGTAGACTTGCCCCCACCTACATTTGTTTTGCTGTTTTAATAACTTATAATGAATTCTTTGATTAGTTATATTAGCTATTTTATTTTGAGATTATAGCCGTTTTTAAATGGTAACATTTCTTGTTGGTCAAGTGAGAGTTTTTAGGCCCAAATTTCTTAGTGGAGCATTGCAGAGTCTTTATAAATTGAGACCTGTGAAAGTCTTCAAAATATATACAAAGTACTCTCTGTCTTCTCTCTTGTTCTAATTTCCAACTTTGTTCTTACAGAATTCTTGGGCGTTCTAACAAGTTTGAGATGTCAGTACTGTGAGTACACACATACTGAGTCTAGATCGTTATATCCTGTAGATCGATCGCTAGTAACCATCTGCACTAAGCAATTTACGAGTGGGACTAAATCGATTCTTAAGGACAACGGATTCTTCCTTGCCTCGATCAACACTAATAGATAAGTTTATATTCTTTTGTTATTACAGGTCTAATTAGTAGCCGTGTTATTATTACTGAGATTCATCACATAAATTTTTTTTTTAAGTACTTGTTTGGATTTATTATTTTTGGTTTATTATAAGTTATGTTAATCAATCATTGCATAATTATCTAAGATTCTCCAACAATCTTAAGAATCGATTTATCGGCATTGATTAATCAATCAGATGGGTAATTTACCAAACATCTCCAAACTTGAACCCTTTGATGGAAAACACTACCGTAGGTGGTCTAAAAAATTCTATTTCTTTTAGAAACGATCAATGTGGCATATGTTCTGTTTACCGATAGGGATTTGGAAGATACTTTTGAATCTGCTTGTTCTTTTGATGCATCTATATGTGATATGAATGATCAAATCTGTCGTGGGCATATCTTGAATACATTGTCCAATTCTCTATTTGATGTTTACAACACTTATAAGACTGCTAGAGAGGTTTGGGACTCACTGAAAAAGAAATATGTTATGGCAGATAGTAAAAAGTATGTGGTTGGGAGATTTTTGGACTTTAAGGTGATAGTTGAAAAATCTGTTATGGATCAGGTACATGAATATTTGAATCTTATTCATGGAATTCACACTGAGGGTATGATAATTGATGAGACTTTCCACGCAGTAATTCTTATAGAGAAACTATCACCATCATGGGAAGGTTATAGGAATTCCTTGAAACATAAGAAGAAACATTTGTCTTTAGAAGATCTTGTTGTCCACATTCGTATAGAAGAGACCAATCGTTTGAAAGATGTTAAAGATGTTTATCATGAATTTTCCACTAAGGCTAGTATTTTAGAAACCAAAATTCCAAAAAAATCACATAAGCCAAAGTTCGGAAAACGGTTCAGTAAGAAACCGTATTTCAAAGACACAAGGTTCAAGAAAAATGATAAAATTCAGAAGAAGAAAAATGGACCTTGCTTTGTTTGTGGGAAATTAGGACATGTGGCTGTGGAGTACTGGAAGAGGAAATGGTAAGACAATCGTATTAACAAACCCATGCTAACCTTGCTGAAACAGATGTGATTGATGCAGTTGTTTATGAGGTTAACCTTGTCTGTAATATGAAGGAATGGGTGGTGGACACTGGGGCTACCAGACACATCTGCACTGACAGAAGTTTGTTTACCACCTATGAGATGGTGGGCGATGGAGAGAATGTCTTCATAGGAGATGCTAGTTCTGTCCGAGTTGGTAGAAAAAGAAAGGTCTTCCTCAAGCTGACTTCTGGAAAGACCATTGTCTTATCTGAAGCACTTCGTGTTCCTGATATGCATAGAAATCTTGTTTCTGGCTCCTTAAAAAAGCATGAGTTAAGTCAGTCTTTGAGAGTAACAAACTAGTTCTTACTAAGAATGGGAAATTTGTGAAAAAAGGTTTTGTAATTGGGGTCTCTTTGTACTGATGCTTCTTTTGATAGCATGAATAAAGCTAGTACTTCTTTTGCTTATATTGCTGAATCTATTGATATGTGTCATGCTAGACTAGGTCATGTAAATATTGCTTCCATAAAACGTATGAAAAAATTATGTTTAATTCCAAACATAATTTAATCTGAATTCTCTTAGTGTGAAATATGTGTGGAATATTGGGCAATGGAGAGCATGTCTTCATGGGAGATGCTAGTGTTGCCCGAGTCGTTGGAATAGGAATGGTCTTCCTCAAGCTGACTCCTGGAAAAACCGTTGCCATATCTGAAGTACTCCAAGTTCTTGATGTGCTTAAAAATATTGTTTCTGGCTCCATTCATAGTAAAGCCGGTGTTAAGTTAGTCTTTGAGAGTGAAAACTAGCTGCTCTAACTAAGAATGGGGAATTTGTGGGAAAAAGGTTTTTGTAATGGGAGCCTCTTTGTACTTGATGCTTCTTTTGATAACATGAATAAAGCTGGTATTTCTTCTGCTTATATTGCTGAATCTATTGATATGTGGCTTACTAGACTAGGAAATGTAATTATTGCTTACATAAAATGTAAAAAAAAATTATATTTAATTCCAAACTTAATTCAATCTGAATTCTCGAAGTGTGAAATATGTGTGGAAGCTAAGTATGCTAAGAAACCTTTTAAATCAACTGAAATAAAGTTAGAACTCTTAGAACCAATTCATAGTGATCTAGGAGATTTTAAGAACTATATGAGTAGAGGAGGAAAAAGATAACAAATAACATTTGTAGACGTCTTCTCTAGATATATTAAAGTATACCTCTTAAGAAGTAAAGATGAAGATTTTGAAATTTTCAAAAAATACAAATCGGAAGTTGAAAATCAATTAGATTAAAAAATTTAAAAGAGTTAGGTCAGATAGAGGTGGAGAATTTGACTCTAATCCTCTTAAATAGTTTTGTGAACAAATGGGAATAATTCATGAATTAACTGCGCCCTATTCTCCTGAACAAAATTGTATAGCAGAATGCAAGAACCGAACATTAAAAGAAATGATGAATGCAATGTTAATAGGTTTCTGGCTACCTTCCAACATGTGGGGGGAGGCCATTCTATCTTCTTGTTATATTCTTAACAGAGTTCCACATAAGAAAATTGACAAAACACCTTATGAACTCTGGAAATTTACACACCAAACCTGAAATACGTAAAAGTGTGGCAGTGTTTGGCTATGGTTGGACTACCTAATATTAAAAAGAGAAAAAACAGACTTAAGACTTCTGATTGTGTATTTATAAGATGTGCAGAAAGTAGTGCTCCATATAGATTCCTGGTTTAAAAATCTATAAATAATATATTAGATGCAAATACTATAATAGAATCTAGGGATGCTGAGTTCTTTGAACTTACATTTTATATGAAGATTCACAACAAATTGTATCTAAAACATCAAGTCAAACTTTAATTAACGAAAATATTTCAGACCAGGAACCTAGGCGTAGTAAAAGAGCCAGAACTGAAACCAAATTTGGTCAGGAGTTCGTGATAGCCTTTCTAACAAAGGAATATCCAAAATCATATAAGGATGATGTCACCTTTGTTGATGCAACTTTTTGGAAGGATGCAATTAATAGTTAATTAGATTCAATTCTTTCAAATCAAACTTGGGAACTTGTGAATCTTCCTTGAGGGTGTAAAACTATAAGGTGTAAGTGGGTGTTTAAAAAGAAACTGAAACCAGATGGATCCATAGATAAATTTAAAGCTAGGTTAGGTTCCAAGGGATACACATATAAATAAGGGATTGATTTCTTCGATACATATTCACCTGTTACCAGAATAACAACAATTAGATTACTGTTTGCCATAGCATCAATTCTTAAACTGATAGTACATTAAATGGATGTTAAAACAACACTTTTAAATGGTGATTTAGAAGAAGAAATTTATATGGATCAACCTAAGGTATTTGTAGTGGACAAGAACATAAAGTATGTAAACTTGTTACATCATTCTATGGGCTAAAATAAGCACTAAAATTGTGGTAAGAAAAATTCGATAAAACTTTAATATCTCATGAATATGTGATCCATGATTTTGATAGATGTGTGTATGGTAAATTTGCTGATAATACTGGTGTTATTATTTGCTTGTATGTTGATTATACGATCATATTTGAACTGACTTAGAGATAGTGAAAAATACTAAGTCATTTTTATCATCTAAATTTGACATGAAAGATTTAGGACAAGCTGATCTTATCCTAGGGATCAAAATTATTAGGAGTAAAGGAAATTTTGTGGTGACTTAATCTCATTATACAGAGAAAGTCCTTAGGAAATTTAATCATTATGATTGTGATCCAACAAAAATACCTTATGATCTTAGCATTCACTTATTTAAGAATAGAGTAGATACTGTATCACAACCAAAATACGCTAAGATCATAGGTAATGTGATGTTTTTAATCAACTGTACTTGTCTGGACATAGCATATACTGTGAGCAGACTTAGTATATACACCCATAATCCTGGACAAGATCATTGGACTGCAATAAACAGACTTCCTAGATACCTGTGAGGTACAATGGATCTAAGAATAAATTAAAGTTGATATCTAGTTATACTTGAAGGATATTGTGATGCAAACTGGATATCGAATAATGATGAGAAAAACTCCACTAGTGGTTATGCATTCACTTTAGGAGGTGGAGTTGTTTCCTGGAACTCGTCTAAAAAAACTTGTATTGTCAGATCGCTAATGGAATGTTAGTTTATAGCATTAGAGATGGCAGGAGGAGAAGTTGATTGGTTAAGGAATCTCTTAACAGATATACCTTTGTGGACCAAACCATTTCCATCTATATCTCTTCATTGTGACTTGCAAGCTGCAATAGGTATACCTAAATAAAATTTATAGTGGAAAGAAAAGACATATATGGCTGAGACATAATATTGTCAGGCAGTTGATAAATAATGGAATCATTGAAATTGAGTTTGTAATGTTAGAAAAGAACTTAGCAAATTTTCTGACCAAAAGAATATCTCAAAAGGTAATCCAAGAGACATCGAGGGGGATGGGAATTAAGTTCAATTAGTGAGTTTCCTGTGATGGCAACCCAACCTATGTGAATGGAGATCCCAGGAATTATGTTCAATATGTAAAAACAAGTCACAGAGTGACTCAGAGTAAGCGCTATCATTATGAGTTTTTAACTTTATGTCCTTCCCTATGATGTAGGGATAAGTCATTGACTCTTATTGGAGTCATATCCTATTTTGGGTAGTGTGCTTTGTTGCAGTGCACAGTTGATGTATTCACCTATGTGAGTGTGGAAGCGAGGCCGCTTACTATGAGAATTGGCTCATTCTCTAGACCACTCATGAAAATCCAGGAAGAGCACATCGTCGTAACGTCCCCAACTAAGAACTTGTCAGAAAAATTAATGCGATGTGTGTGATAAATCTGCTTGATGCACAATTGGATGTTAGGCTCAAGAATTGTTTCACCAAATATCTCTGGATCATGATTTATCAACACTAAATGTCGATTGAAGTCCACAAGACATCGGCATCATTGCATCTCGGTCTTGCACAATTTTTATCATATTGTTATTAAACTATTTTATTCTACAATTTGATCCATTAGGGGATTGTGGATATGTCTCCAATTGTGGGCTATATTATGGGATTTTCACATTTGGGCTTATCTAAAAGTATTTTGTCCTATTCATGTTTTGTCTTTTGGTTTTTCATGAAATTTAAATCTTCCCTCGATTTTTTATCTTTGTTTTTGTAAGAAGGAGACTCCCACATTGGAACTCCATCTCTACTTCCTTGTCTATATATACAAGGATTGAATCTAGTTGGGTTGGAAACTCAACAAAGTAGTGTGATGGAGAGACATTGTTGGGGTTGTCTGGGGTTGATTTTCAGACGGGGGCGCGCGCATTGCTGTTGCCACCTGTTCATCTGGTCGGTCGAGTTGGGTCGGGCAGTGGCATGGCGTGGTGTGGTGTGGTGTGCCATTAGATATGTGGTTGATCTGCCCCTGCCTACATTTATTTTTGTGTTTTAATAACTGATAATTAATTCCTTAATTAATTATATTTGCTGTTTTAATTGAGATTATAGGCATTTTTAAACGGTAACATTTCTTGTTGGTCAAGTGAGAGTTTTTAGTCCCACTAACAGACACATCTCTTAGTGGAGCGTTGTAGAGTTTATAAATTGAGACCTGTGAAAGTCTTCAAAATATATACGAAATACTCTCTGTCTTCTCTCTTGTTCTGATTTCCAACTTTGTTCTTTAAGAATTCTTGGGCATTCTGATATGTTTGAGATGTTAGTACTGTGAGTACACACATACTGAGTCTAAATCGTTGTATCTTGGAGATCGATTGCCAGTTGCCATCAGCACTAAGGAATTTTCGAGGGGCGAAATCGATTCCTAGGGGCAACGGATTCTTCCGTGCCTCGATTAACACTTAACATATAAGTTTATTTTCTTCTGTTATTACAGGTTTGATTAGAAGCTGTGTTACTATTACTTAGATTCATCACATACAGATTTCTGTAAGTACTTGTTTGGATTTATTATTTCTGGTTTATTATAAGTTTTGTTAATTAATCAGTGCATAATTATCTAAGATTCTCCAACAGTCTTAAGAATCGATTTATCGGCCCTGATTAATCAATAAGGTGGGTAATTTATCGGACATGTACAAATTTGGACCCTTTGATGGAAAACACTGCCGTAGGTGGTCTAAAACAATTATGTTTCTTTTAGACATCATCAATGTGGCATATGTTCTGTTTACCGATAGGGATTTTGAAGATACTTTTGAACCTGTTCGTTTTTTTTATGCATCTATATATGATAAGAATGATCGTATCTGTCACAGGCATATCTGGAATACATTGTCCAAATATTTTTTGGATGTTTACTACACTTATAAGACTGCTAGAGAGGTTTGGGGTGCACTGAAAAAGAAATGTGTTACGGAAGATGCTGGTAGTAAAAAGTATGTGGTTGGGAGATTTTTGGTTTTTAAGATGATAGATGAAAAACTTGTTATGGATCAGGTACATGAATATTTGAATCTTATTCATTAAATTCACACTGAGGGTATGATAATTGATGTGACTTTCTAGGCAACAACTCTTATAGAGAAGCTGCCACCATCATGGAAAGACTACATGAATTCCTTGAAACATAAGAAGAAGCATTTGTCTTTAGAAGATCTTGTTGTCCACATTCGTATAGAAGAAACCAATTGATTGAAAGATATGAAAGATATTTCTCATGAATTTTCCTCTAAGCCTAATATTGTAGAGAGCAAAATTCCAGAAAAGTCACATAAGCCGAAGTTTGGAAAATGGTTCAATAAGAAACTGTCTTCCAACGACACAAGGTTCAAGAAGAATGATAAAATTCAGAATAAGAAAAAAGGGGCCTTGCTTTGTCTGTGGAAAATTAGGACATGTGGCTGTTGAGTGCTGGAAGAGGAAAGGGCAAGATAATCGTAATAAAAAGCCACAGGGTAACCTTGCTGAAACAAATGTGATTGCTGCAATTGTGTCTGAGGTTAACCTTTTCAGTAATGTGAAGGAATGGGTGGTGGACACTGGGGCTACCAGACACATCTGCACTAACAGGAGTTTGTTTACCACCTATGAGATGGTGGGTGATGGAGAGCATGTCTTCATGGGAGATGCAAGTTTAAAGACCCGTACCCTTAATTATAATTAATAAAATTTAATTATAAATGAGGTGGGTGGTTTTGTGAATAGTCACCAAGTATGATATTACTGATCGACAGGAACCTAAATCAACGAGTGACCATACCCCGTCTCTAAACGAACTAAAGAGTAAGACTAGTAGACCATCTAACACCGGTCAAACCAGGTTAAGGTAATAATGGGTCAAGGTGTTAGAGATTCTCCAACCCCTAGGGCTCTAATTGAGATTATGACTGAACCTTTTGCAGGCTGCCTACGTACCCTAATAGGGATCAAGTCAGACGTAGTTCAAGGTCTAGTAATTTTGGGAGAGGTCTCCCCCTTTATGATTTGTCCTCTCATTTTTCATCATATGTGAATGAGGGAAATGAGCTAGCATTTGTAGCTTTTGGAAGGGAATTAACTGCAGTTAGAATTCCCAACCACTGTTTCTGACGGTGGTTAAAACGTTTGCCTGGGTAGTACGCATTATGTACCCCAGTCCCTTAGGTGGGACAATCACAAGTTATTTGGGTAATTACAGGTTTGCCACTGAGAAACCGTGATACGGCCTATAACCCCAATACAGTTGAGTGTTGGCAAGCCTCATGACCCCCTCGATATGGGCGTTGGCTATCGATACATATAAGTGGTGATGAAAGCTGTATAGCCTTGGCATCGTTGAGACTGTCTAGTCTTAACGCCATCGAGGCGACTAGTTTTAGTACTTTCGAAGTCCTCAAACCTTAGTACTTTCGAGACTATGTGACCTTCTACGTCGTCGAGGTTCCCTCTAAACGAAGGTAGTATTTCCTTCTACATCGTAGAGCATCGCTCTAGACGAAGGTAGTTTCACCTTCTACGCCTTAGAGCATCGCCCTAAACGAAGGTAGTATCAACTTCTATGTCTTAAAGCATCACTCTACTTGGAGGTAGTATCACCCTCTACGTCTTAGAGCTTCACTCTAAACGGTGGTAGTCTCGCATTCTATGTCTTAGAGCATTGCTCTTGACAGAGGTAGTATCAACTTCTACATCTTATAGCTTCACTCTAGACAGAGGTAGCATTTTCTATGACTTCATTGAGACTCTCTAGATGGAGGTAGTATCACCTACGACGTCATTGAGCATTGCTGTAGACGGAGGTAGTATTGCCTACGATGTCATCGAGCATCACTTTAGATGGAGGTAGTATCGTCTACGACGTCATCGAGCATCGCTATAGACAGAGGATGTATCACCTACAACGTCATTGAGCATCGCTCCAACGGAGGATGTATCGCCTATGATGTAATAACCCACCAAAATATAGGACTCAATTGTAATTAATTTAAGTATAGGAGTCCGTGTGTAATTACTTATAAAATAGAGGGGTTAATTTTAAATTTTAGTAAGTTAGTTACAGATTTGACTTTAACGTTTGTGATTGATGGGCTACACTATAGGAAACTAAAGTGCTTCACACACAATCATAACTCTTTAAGTTATAATGTGTGGCTAGGATCTTGTAGGAACTTTTAATCTAAATCAATGGCTTAGATTCAATAGGATTAATACTAGTTATAACTTAATTAGGATTCCATTGTTAGATAATTAAAGACTAGTTTAAGTAGAACTAGGAATCTAGATCTAAAGGCTATAGTTATAATAAACTAATCTAACGGTTAGGATTTCATAGGAACAATTCATCTAGAAACTTATAATTAAAAGGGAAAAGAGTTAAAATCTAAATAGGATTAAGATAGGATAAAATCAAGGATTAGTTCATCTAGAACTAGGACACTTTAATCTAAAGGCAAACATTAAACTAATCTAATCTAAGTGCTGTAAACTAAAACATAATCCAACTTAGAGAATAACTCCTAGACTAAATAGGAAACTATTGGAAATATATAAAAACACCAAGGGATGGACATGTGGATCATATTCCAAAAGGGAGATAGAGTGAGAGAAGAAGACTGCTGAAGCTTGGAGAAGAAGAACAATTCAGAACTTGAACTAAGAAGAGGAAGAAGGAGATTCAACAAGAAAACCCAAGGTAAGTAATCAGATTAAACTCTATTTTTGAGGTGAACTAGGTGTTTAGGTCATATTCAATGAGTATGACAATGTTATGCCCCGGATCACGATACTCAAATCCCTAGGTGGGTGGCACGGATCACGAGGTTAAACCTTCGGGTTCCCAACCATGGAACACGGCTAGCAACAACAAACCATAATAACAATAACCTTTACTTCTATTAAATAATTAGAGTGTAGAAGACAACATATACATAATCAAACACTTGGCTTCAGAAGAGCCTACAATCCAAACAACTACTCAACTATCCTATTACATCAAATATATACTATTAAGTCTATTAAGTTAAGAACATAAAATAAGATAAGCCAAACAGCATCCAGTCCACGCTAATTAACTTGACCTGCCTTAACCTGCAACATGAAACATTGCAGTGAGCTTGGAATGCCTACGTAAGATACAATTCCGATAACCATCCTCATAGAATACATTAGTCCTAACAACATACATCATCATGGTAATTATCATAATATCACATGCTTTCTCACTATCATGTCAACTCCTAACATTACAATCATATTCCATCTTAGCTACTATATCATGTTGATTCATCACCATAACATCAATATAATCATATATTTGAATGTAAGCAAACAACAATCCTTATGTCTCTACAATATCAACATATCGTACACTCCACAACACCAATCAGTCCATAAACACATACTCCATCATATTAGCAAGTTTATAGCTATATTGCCAACAACATTAACAAGTCTAATATCAACAAGTCGATAATAACAATGAGTCCATAACTAGAATATCAACAACATCCACAAGTCAATCACCATCACTCCCCAATGCCAAAAAGTGAACCACTATCATATCAACAATATCAACAAGGCAACAATCCCAAGTTCCACAATATCCATAAGACAACTCATACGACTCCCGGTGATCAGCCGGTTTCTAAGTTACCTTGGCATCCATTTTAATACAGCTGGACGAGACTTTCTTATTAAGCAATATCAATTGCAGGGTATTCACTTTAATATAATTGAATACTAACTCTCTTAATCCCATGTTGTAAGCATGGTTCCGTAGGACTTTCAACCTACCCGGGCTCGATTCTCGAAGCTATTCCCATACATTTAGGGACTAACACCCAGGGAGGCCTTTTAAGATGACGTTTACCCACGGAATTTAGGGATTAACACCCAAGGAGGTCTTGTGTAAAGACGAGTCCCACGACATTTAGGGATTAACACTCAAGGAGGTCTTGTGTAAAGACGAGTCCCACAACAAGGAGGTCTTGCGTAAAGATGAGTCCCACAACATTTAGGAATTAACACCGAAGGTGGTCTTGCGTAAAGATGAGTCCCAGGACACTTAGGGATTAACACCCAAGGAGGTCTTGCGTAAAGACGAGTCCCACAACACTTAGGGATTAACACCCAAGGAGGTCTTTCACAAGAAGACTAGTCCCATCAACAACAAGTTCAAATTTCCCGGTTGACCGGACAACCATCAAACCAGTAGGATCTCCGGTGATAAGGTTCTTCTGAAGCTCCCCGGGGCCCATACACTCGAACAATCCTTAGAACCACACCACAAGTATCCTTTCCAACAATCAGTCGGATATCCAGCGATAATATCCTTCGGAAGCTGCCCGGGGCCCATACACCAGAACAATCCTTAGGAAACCATCACGGGATTCCTTTCCTTGGCATACATGCACAATCAACTATATTCATCTCATGCAATACATATTATTTATTGTCCACATTCATTCTACAAGTCAATTGATCAATTACTTGAGTCAAACAATTTTGGAAATCAAGTCTGCACATGTATTGGGTCTTCGGCAGAGGCATCGGTGGACCGAAGCCTGCCAAATAGCAAAATAAGCCTATAAACTAGTCTCTGTCGGCAGATGCGTCGATGGACTGACATCTGCCGAGCTACACGATTCTGGGTTTTTCTTTGGGTCTCGAAATCCAATCCTAGGCTATAAAGTAAAGTCCAAACAACGTATACTCATATCCACAATACCTAAAACGTGTATAAGCATTAAACATATCATTCCAACCAATTTTAATGAGGAAATCAAACATACATTATAATCATGTAATCTGGAAATCACAAGTGTTCTTCCAAGTTCATAGCATACACACCTACATTAATAACTTTAGTAATTCCATGAGAACTTATTAAGATAATGTATCTTACCTATTATGCTTGCTTAGATCTTAGCGTGTTCTTCCCTTAGCTCCTTCGTCTTCCATATCTCGATCCCAACCACCACAATCTCTACCCTCTTTCTTAGCTTCTTCCTCTTCTAGCCAACCCAGCCATGGTCTCCTTTCTCTTTTCTTCCTTCTCTTTCTCTTTCTTTTTCCCTCTCAGCCAAAACGCCAATCTCCTCTTACCTTCTTGCTATGCACAATCAACCCATACCCATCACTTCATAGAAAACCCAAACCTTCACTTTCTCTTCTTTCTAAATCCAACGCACCTCTTCTCTCTCCTTATCCAATTCCATATGCACCCTTCCCTTCCTACTTCTTCTCTAATTAGTAATTTCCTTATCCTATCTTAACACACATTCCAAATCCTTTGATCTTACTAAACTAACCTTACTCATATATTTGGGTAAGTTAGATTTGTATTTTTAAGTATTTGTACATTGTTCAGGTTGGTTTAAGTCCAAATATATGACTTTAGCTGTGATTGTGCTTATTAACCAAACCCAAACCAACCCAAAATTATAGTTTGGGTTGGGTTTAGGGTTTACAAAATGTTTTTAACATTCTTGGCTTTACTCGAGGTTCATTGGCTTGAGCTGAGCTGGACAGAGATAGGCTCGACTAAGCTCATTTACTGCCCTACCTTTGACTTCATTCTCCAAATTTCTACTCATTAGAAAACAAAAGACTAGG